>JAUUDZ010091439.1:0-19893 GCA_032361705.1 Panulirus versicolor
CATTGCTACCAGGTTGATACATTGCTACCAGGTTGATACGTTGTACCAGGTTGATACATTGCTACCAGGTTGATACATTGCTACCAGGTTGATACGTTGTACCAGGTTGATACATTGCTACCAGGTTGATACATTGCTACCAGGTTGATACGTTGTACCAGGTTGATACATTGCTACCAGGTTGATACACTGCTATCAGGTTGATACATTGCTACCAGGCTTATACATTATACTAGGTTGATACATCGCCACCACGATGATACATTGCTACCGGGTTGATACATTGTACCAGGTTGATACATTGCCACCAGGATGATACATTGCTACCGGGTTCATACATTGTACCAGGTTGATACATTGCTACCAGGTTGATGCATTGCTACCAGGTTGACACATTGCTACCAGGTTGATACATTGATACCAGGCTGACACATTAATCATACTGAAACTTGTACAGACCAGGCTAACCAGTGTCAATGGGTCTCGCTGTCCCTGATTATCCCTTATTCATCATCGTGGGAAATATGGTAACAGGAAAGGCTTCCGTCTCGTAGGTACGAACAGGACTGGTCGCAGGGTTGAGGAATGTGGTACAATTTCCAGCTCATTATTAAGCCAGGTGGCCACTTCTAGGAAGCGAGAGTACCAGGAAATGAAGCCAGGATGGCTTGTAAATGGCACGGGTCTACATCATTCATCTGAATGGCCTTTATACTTGATGGCATTTAGGTACTTTACAGGATGGCATCTGATCTACCTGGCCCAGAAACGTTTGGCCATTTGAAGGTTTTCTTTCTATCACGGAAGAAAATGAAAACGACATCACCTGAATCATGACCACCTTCACCTGTTAAAGTTAGTTTACCAGACGAGATCACATTTCAAAATGACATCATCACTGAAACTAAAGAAAATGAGCCATTTGGAGATCCAAGGGCGTTTAACGGAGGCTGTATCTTGGTCAGCTGACGAGAGTACAGTCTCCTCAAAATGAATTCCTGAATGGGTATCCATCCTCTCCCTGCTCAAGAGAGTAGCGCAGCTCTGAAGTTGTAGGAGCCCACGGAGAAGGGGTCTTGAGGAAATGATTTTAAGACACCCCTTCCCTTCTCGTGAAACGGGTCTTTGGTAGTATGATAATAAAAATAATAATGTTAATGATATAGTCACGCTTGTATGTATGTATAATTACCTGTTTACTTTAATTAAGTGCATTCCTTTATTCTTCTTTGTATCTGTGTTTACAGCAATTTGTGTAATTAGGTACCTATTGATTTTTCTTTCGTGTCTGTCTTCCCTGACCCTTATTGATATTCTGTCGTCCCAGCAGCACACACACACGCTAGCGTGGACCGCTCCGTGACTAGACCCATTTTTTTTTCTTTAAGATTATATAACGTTCTAACTGTTGATATATATATTTACATTGATAAATGATGACGCATTGCGGTGTGTCGTCACCTTACCGGGGTTTAGGAGATCTCTGGCAAGGTGTTTGGGGTTAGGGTCAGTAAGGTCAAAGTATCTGGGGCTAGGGTCAGTAAGGTCAAAGTATCTGGGGTTAGTCTTTTGGTGGCCAAGATGTCTACGGGTTTAGGAGCACTTGATGTTAAATTGGTTTCTGGGGTGGTGCGTCTGGGGTCAGGGCTGTGTTGTATCTACAGAAGGTGTTTGTGGTTTGGGATGTGTATGTTCTATGGTGTTCTCAGATCCGATTGTATGGGGGGTCTTGGGTGCCTAGGGCCAGCATGGAAGGGAGTAACTAGAGGGTGAGAATCGCTGGGGTTAAAGGTCTCTTAGGGTCTGGGGAGTCTGGGGGTCATCATCATACTTGAAATTGTAAGTCTGATATTATATATGACAAGTTAACTATCATCATTAAAGGTTAACGAGACAGACAGACAGACCTCGTAAATATCGATATTCATCATATATCCTTAATAGTTCTCAAACGATGCATCTCGTAGGCCACGAAGAGCAGTGCGGGTATAGTGGAAATCGTTTAATTTGCTGGTCGTGAAAGACGAGAGTGAAGGTGTGTCTGCTGGCGTGTCTGTCGCCTGGCAACCGAATGGCTTAGGAGGTAAACAAAGTAGGTTAGCCATAACACGCGAGAGTTCCCTGCTCCTCCTTTTGTCACCCAGCTCGCGTCGTTGGTTTTCTTGACCTTATCTGTATTTCACAGGTCTACTTTATATCATTCTCAATGTCTCTTATACCACCTTTCTCTCTGAATCTCTCTATCTATCCCTGTCTCCTTTGGCCTTTCTCGGTGTTCTCATATTCATGTACTCACTAAATGTTTAATTGCTTCAAGATTTATTCATCTCTGACCCAGATATAGTTCCGTTTATCTTACATTTCCCCCTCTCTCTCTCCCCTGTGTGTCTCAATTCGTCTCTTGTTCCCACACCTGACTTACACCCACGTTCGACCTCACACTCGACCTTTTGACTGGAGAGCTAAACAATACACAATTCACATGGTGCATTGGTCAAGGTTTTGAGGAGGTAGTCCAGTGTCCTTGGAATTATTCAACCCAGTTTTCGGAAATCCAATTAGTTTCGCCTTGGCTCGTCACACACTCAGGCTATTCCCTGATGTTTGAACATGTGTGATGTTTGTTTCAAACATTCATCTTTAAGCTGAATTAGTGGAACATCTGGAAATGTGATCATTAATGAAGAAATACTTGATTACCAGGAATGTATAAACTTCAGTCGAACAACTGTATGTCATACTAAGACAACAAAGATACAGTTGAGATCATACAGTTTAGATTATTACCTTCAAATCAAGGTCATACTTTTAGGATTATTACCCTCATATCAAGGTCATGCAATTAGAATTATTACTTTTATATACAGTAAAGACACCTTAATTATCTCTGCATTATAAATTTAGATTTTTTTCTTGCTAAGGGTTTCGACGAACAATCGTTTTTCTGGAATTGATGAATAATTCTTTTTTATGTGCTTAGCCTCCTTGATTCAGTGAGGGAGATTGGCAAGGGCAACTAAAGAACAGAAGAACAGCGGAGAACAGTTAGCATGGAAGGCTGTGTTGAAAATAAGATAAAATTTGAGTTTGGTCTGCGAAACACAGGGGCAAGGCTGAAGGGCTGTCGTGGTATAGAAACCACTACACCTTGAATATTTGATAACAAGGGGACATAACACGGATGAATATAACATTATGTAAAATTTATATGATATGGAAATAAGAGACGCGGTCATATCTTAAGAGGAAAGTATGCGTGTATGAACATGCCTGTGTGTTTTGTGATTGTATGATTATGTCTTTATGAGTGTAGGATGTATTCATAATGCAACTGTTGTACTCTCAGACGATAGGGTTTGCCAGTGAAAAAGAACTGCTTTTGTTCGGTTCTTTCCTCCTGGACGTCTTTAAGGGATTCTGATCACCCTGGGAGGAAACAGACAGACAGATAGATAGACAGACAGACAGACAGACACCGGATACTTATTCATCCATGTCCTCAACCTGCACGCCTTCTGGTAGGGTGCTGGATACTTCTCTGCGTGACTGAAGCATTTCACATAAAAAAGAAATAATAAGGTAGAGGTGCAGTTATGATTTATGTTCGTTGGGTTTATGGCATCTATACACGTTTATCTGAGGAAGGTTATACTTATGGGCCATGTTGATGATTGTAGGTTTGAGGCAGTGTGATTTTGTAGTGGGAGTCTGTGATTGGGTTGGAGGTGGCACTTGTGCGGAGGTGTATTATAGGTTGTATGCCGGTTGTGGACTGTGACCTGTGGCATGTCTGACTGTCTTAAGATGGCGTCGATTGCTTACGGGTTTGGGTGGGAGGAGAACGGTGCCTTGCGCTCGGTGATGGCATTTGTCCCTACCCCGGGGGCATTAACGAGTCATCAACACGCCCGTTCTGACCTGCTCTTCATTAGTTTATGTCGTGTCGTGAATCAGAGTTTTCATCACCGTTCAGAATCATGACATGTCACAGATTTGTCGAGACAGACAATACTGGTGTTTAGATAAGTCTTCCTTTGATGTTGTACTCCTACATTGCCCCCTTAATCTCTTTACACTTTCCGGTACTTTTGTCACATAATCCTATACTCTCCATGCTACTTAAATCGTCTACTTTTTTCACTTTTTCTGCAGTCTGGTGTTAGATAATTTCACTGTCATAATCTGGATTTCCTTCGTCATTCGAACACTGTCTACCACTTACTCCTGTAATTGCCTATTTTCATTCCACTACCTCCCACGCTACTGACAATGGTACCTTCCCAGGATGACCCGAGAGGACGACATGAAGGCGTCGGCGGAGGCTGAAGCGGAGGAAGCAGACAGCCCCCAAGTCAAGCTGCGGTGTCTCGTGCTCGCCCAAGGATATAACGCAATTTTGCGGTTCGGAAGGTTGGTATGAGGGTTGTATGTTTGTGTGGGAGGGCTGAGTGGTGATTGTGCGTGAGTAGCATAAGGGGTACGAGTTTTACAGATGCATGTGGGCATTAAAGGCATCATTAGTCAAGTACTACGAGGTGAGTGGTTTGTTTCAATAGTGTGTAGAGGTTGATTGTCCTTGTGGGAGTGCTTGGGCTGACTATGAGATCAGGGTGTGGATGCAGGTGGCCTTTTGTAAGTGATGCGAATCTATGTCTTTAAAGTGAAGTTTTGGGGTAATATTCGTGGGTGGGAGGGGATCATGTGTGGTGTCATGGATTACTGAAGCGTGTTCAGGGCAGTGTGAAAACTTTGCAACTTATTTACAGGTGTTCCATGAGGAGTTTGTTCCCTGAAGGCTGTATGTAGTAACTTGATAACACGTATGGACGGTAGGGGGTGGGTGAAGGTATTAAAATGGTGCTGGACACTAGTTAATTCTCTAAACTATTGGTTCTCGTAATGGACATACTAGACACTGCCTTTTGGCATCTTGGAAATGTAGTATATGTGTTCGGTGGCGGTGTTGGGGCTGTTTTTGAGTGCCGGGAACTGTATGGATGTTGACTGCCTGTGGGTGCTGTGGTTGCAGGATTTATAATAGTGTGACCAGTAGAATTTAATGGGTGTTTGTGTACAAGTACATAAAACAGGTACAAATGAGGCGTGTGCTTGTTGCAGAATGTTCCGCATCGCTGATGACGACGGGAGCCGCACACTCAGCATGGAGGAACTGACCGAGGCCATAAACAACTTTGGTATCGACTTCTCCGAGGATGAAATCGCCGAGGTCTTCAACGCCATGGACGAGGACGGCACCGGCTCTGTCAACTACGACGAGTTCCTAAACAAACTAAGGGTAATGAATGTGACTGATTCCAGCCGGGTCACTTTGTGTGGTTGGTGGAGTTGTGGAAATCAAGGTGGGCGATTGATGGGGTCCTTTGTCTTGTGAGAATGGTTGTAGGGGTCCTTGAGATACTGGGGTCATGTTGGGTGATTTGTTGTGGGACTGACAAGTTGGGTTATGATCTCGAAGCAAAGCTTTCTATCGGTCACATTCTTTAAGTGTTCATCATTTCATGGCCAGGGTTAATTACTACGATAATGCTAATATGTGCGTAACAACAACAGGATATATGGAATAAATCCTTACAGCCTAATCCAACGTTCAGTTACTTCTGCCACTTTAGTTTTGTAATATTTGAGTCTGTAAGAAATAAAAGAAATCTTGTCACCCAGTTACTCATGCTCAAAAATCTGACTATGTTAGGAACTTTGGGGTGAGATTGTAGGACATAGACAGACATAGGAACAGATATTAGTATATGAAAGTCTATATATCTGATAAAAGGATGTTCAGTAAGGCTCTTGAGTGTTTGTAAAAAGTTACTGGAAGACTAAATCTTGAATTGTGTACCTGAGGTGATCGTATAGTTGGATTTACTTATACTTTGTAGTTGATGTGAACTTTGCTTCCCTATCCTTAAGCCGGAAATGAATGAGGATCGTGTGGCAGTGGTGGAGGAAGCCTTTGCTGTGCTAGACGAGTCTGGGGATGGAGTAGTGACCCTGGAGGATGTGAAGGACAAATACGATGCCTCTGGTCACCCCAGTGTCCTGTCTGGCGACGCCACAGAAGATGACATCCTTACCAAGTTTCTTGGCAGATTCGAAGGAGCCACCAAGGAGGATGGAACGGTAGGGACTGTGCCTTCATAAATGTCAAGTGTAAGTTTGTGTGTGTGTGTGTGTGTGTGTGTGTACATATATGTATTGTGAACCCCATGAAAATTTTTGGCACCTTTTGTAGAAAACGATAAAATTTTATCACTTGAATACTAAAACAGAAAATTCAGAGGTAAAACTGCCTTGAACTATGCTGAAGATGTTTGTGTGTTGCTTCTCCCCAGTACGAGTGAATGAGTCATTACTGTGTATCATAGTCCTGGATTCCACATATAAATAGACTGTATAAATATGCTGAGAAATTACTTTTTTTTTTTAGCTTTGCTTCACTCACTGACTTACAAATTCAATTTTCTAAGATAACATACAGCTGTATATTTTAGCTAGAAATGAATGATGGATAAATCTGAAGAAGACAAACAGAGAAGAGATAACAAAACATGGACAGAAGGTAAAACTCAAGACTAACACTTGTGCCTTTCCTTTGTAGGTTACCAAAGAGGAATTTTTGGATTACTATTCTGGCATCAGCAAGTCCATAGATGAGGATGAGTACTTCATTGAGGTCATCAAGAAGTGTTGGAAACTGTAGATAGTACACTACGAGGGCCGTGTGCTAGAGGTGGCAGAGTGTGAGGACAATAAGTAACAGGTAGCAGTGAGAAAATCATTGTATGAGTGCTATATACAGCTGGTGGCACAGTGTGGAGGCTACACACAATTTGTGGCAAGTATGAGGATCATACTCAGTTAATGGCAGTCTATATGTTTTCCCAAAGTGAGATCATATGGGCTATGGACTACATGAGAAAGCAAAAGACTAACACTGATAGTATGTGCAGCCTTGCTAAGTATGGGAGATGAAGGCTATCAACAATGATGACTATAGTCTGAGGTAATAAACTGCTGATCCCCAATGTGATTACAGAATACTGGGAACTATCTCAGGACTGCAGGCTACTAGAGGCAGTGTAATGATTATAGACTCTAGTGAAGCCTGGTAACTGTAGACTCTCAGTGACAGTGTAGGCCTTTTATATTATTGCCCACATGAGGACTCTGAGGGCCACTAGCTACTGCAGATAGGATGTGATGGCAAGAGACCACTGGATACTAAGAATAAGGTTTGTGTCTCCTGTTGCTCAGTATGAATATTGAAAACTACTGGGAAGAGAGTGAATATCATTGATTAATGAGGACAAAAGTTCAAGACTACAAGCAACAAGACTCTTCAAGAGCCATTAGCTTTGGGAACAGACTGTGACGGCTGTAAACTAGAAGATTCAACATGAAACCTTTAAACTACTGGGTACTGAGGCTGAAGGCTGTAAACTGCTAGAAACTGAGTCTGGAGGCTGTAGATTTATGGGAACTGTGCCTTAGGGTTGTACACTACTGGGGACAGAGTGTAAATACTACAGACAAGTAGTAATAAAGTGAGAGGACCAAAGATTTTTAGGAATGAAGAGCGACTGCAAGCTGTACGGAACAAAACATGCTCACATGACACTATCAGCAATGATGTGATGTCATAAGGTACTGAGAATATTGGATGATGGCTAAAGTTGACCAAGAGTAAAGGGTGATGATATTAAGTTACTATAAAATCTGGGAGCCATGGTCTGTCAAGAATAATGTCAAAACACTTGCTAATTTAAGACAAAATTTGAGGACTTACAGACACAAAGTGTGAATTTCAGTGACAATTGCCAACAGAAATATGTTTTGTATCCTGCTAGTGACAGTGTGAGATTAATGGATTATCAAGATCGGAGAGTGAGAGTTTTAGACTACTGGGAGCAGAGTGTGTGGTCAGTGAACTATTGAGAACAGTATGTACATGCCCTACATGAATGGGAACAGAGTATGAATGCCGTAGATAATGGGGAAGGGAGTATGAGGACCACAGTTTACTGAAAAAAGAGTTTGAGGAAGAAGACTATGGAAAGCAAAGCCTGAGAGCTGGCAGCTTTTGGAAACAGAGTTTGAGAACAGTTGGCTACCAAAAAAAAGTTGTATTTACAATTTTTTGAAATGTCTGAGTATCACAGACTTTCAGAGACACTGTGGTTACAAAATATGGGGGACTCTAACTACTATACTGTACCAGGGCCATCTTCTGGGCAAGTAAAGAAAGCTGAGCCACGGCCATCTGCGCATGTGTTTAAATCTAGCTGATCTCTACTAAAATTTCAGCAAATTTTGATCCAGTAGCAATATGTATACAAGTGTATGCACCTTTATGCACTCTATTGCTCCACTCTTTACAACCAAGCTCTACTTCATGTGCTTGAAAACTGATAATTCTAAAGAATAATTGTACCATACATAATCACAAACCAGTCAAAACATAAAGGAGCTACAATATATGACACAATATCACGGAGAAGAGGGGTACATTCTCCTAAGGACTGCAAGGCTGTTTATCCTACTGCTCACAGATGCCTATATGAAAGTGATTTTCAAAGATCTGCACTGTCTACTTACGATATTTTAAGTTCACAAACATCACTGATGCTTAGCTACAACAGGGCATCACCATGGTGCAGTATTGTAGACATAAGACTAGAGGGTGTGACTACAAGACAATGATCACAATCTTACTCCTGGGATGAATTTCACTCTGGCAGATATAAATATAGGCTAAGACAGCTCTACAAAAATCCTAGGAATGATGAGGTTGCCAGTTAAATTGCCACTAATTTCTGATAGCTGTATCTAATAAAACTGTTTAAAACAAAATTGTGTAGATCTACCTGTTGTCACAATTTTTTCATATATATTCGCCATTAGCAGCATCACTGAGGTAGCGTTAAGAAAAGTGGTCAGAGCCTCAGAGGAAATATCCTCACTTGGCCCCTTTCTCTGTTCCTTCTTTTGGTAAAGTAAAAACAGGAAAGGAGGATTTCCAAACTCCCATCCCCTTCCATTTTAGTTGCCTTCTACAACATGCTGGGAATACATGGGAAGTATTATTTCTCCCCTATCCCCAAAATAGACAAAAATATTTTGGGTCTAATGCTCAAAACAAGTGAGACTCTGGAGCTAATACTGACTTGGACATAGATTCTTACACAGTACAGTCCTAGAGTTCAGCACACTAAGCTTAGGAGTTCTACTTGCCACATTCAGAGCCTGACATATCTGAGGTCAAGTCCAGAACACAGCCCATCTTAAGTTTAGATTGTATCACCCAGATCTAACGCTCATAAAGCTCAAAGTTGGATACTGTTTATGGTCAAAGTCAAGCACAGATTAGGTGCAAAACTTAATATATCAAAAGTACAAAGCTTAATACAGCCAGGTTTAAGAGTTAAGATATCCTAGGTTTAAGTCTTGTGGATGTTCAAATTCAAAAGATTTATCCTTAATGAAGTGTAGGGCAAAGCTAAGCACAGTAAGACTTTAGAGCCATACACTTTAAAAGCTCAGGGCCTAACACATATCAGCACAAAAGCATTACATGTTCAAGACTGTATATGCATCTTGGGTTTGTTCAGAGCTTAACACATCCTGATCAAATGAGCCAATCCCAACTTGTGGCTTAAAACATCCAAGAGTATGACCCTTTCATATGGTAAGAGCAAGGCTAACATATCTTAGGACCAGTCTTAGACACTGCTCACACTGAAATCTACTCTACACACTTGATTATGAAAAAAAACTTTGGTATATATTCCACAGACAGTCTGTGAAGATGACCACTGGAGTCCACTATAGAGAATTCACCCACAAGACCAGCAGTGTAGTATATTCAGGATCTAACACTGTCTAGCTTTATACAGCTGAGTATCCTAATCTCTTAAACTATAAGTCTAAAGCTTAAAGAAATGGATTAAAAAATCTGATGGCTTAAGTTGAATCAACATACTTCAGTTGCAAAGCCTGGCAGAACCTCTATTGAAAGTTCAATACAGCTTGTCATTGAGCTCAATCATACTTTACATGTTTTGAGCCTCATAGTACTAATAGTGGATTTCAATGCCAAGACACAGCAATTGAAAAAAATCTTAGTTTAGGGCGCAACACATCTAAGGCCTTGATCCTGTACCATAACACGTTAAAAGTCTAATATTCCCTATCTGTATTCTAACACGAGCCAAGATTCAGAGCCTAATGCTCTCCAGGTGTAGAAATTATTCCTTCGTAAGATAAGAGATATCTCACAAGCTGCTGATCAACTGAAGTGTTACAGATAACTGCACTGCCACTCTAAATCTGACCAAAACACACACTGTTATAATGTTCAACCCTTCATCCAAACTTTTGCCAATAATGGTCTATTACATTGCTAGCTACACTATCCTTCCCCCTGCCAACAACACTGACCCTACCAACCTGTCATCTGCTAAGAATACCTTGCTACAATATAAAATACACCCAACCTCTTATTTACCTCCAAATGGTCTGGACTGCATAGCAGAGCCAGTTATTTCACTAATCTCTGGAAGGTCAGATCACGAAAGAATTAAGATTTGCAGTGGTTAGTAAATATGAAATCAATTAAAATGTGAGCAAATGCAACCCACAAAAATAGTAGCATCATTGAAAATAAAACAGGTGGTTTTGTAGGTGATAACTGCTCTATGAATGGAATAAAATTCCTTCCAAAAAATATCAAACATCACAGGAATATGTACAAATACAATATCAAGGAACGTACATACTACTATCTACTAAAAAGAAATTGTCCCTTCAGAATCAATCAAATTACTATCATGGTATGAATATCAGGGCTTCAAAAATGTCAGAAGCTATTTTGAAAATAATAATGGTTAAAAAAAGAGCTTTCAGTGGTGAGCCAAAATCTTCCAGAGCATCATTCCTTTGCTACCTTGTTTAGACAGACCTTACTTACACCACCATCCTCGTTCAAAACCTTTAGCTGCCTCTATAATTGGAGTGCAAGAAATTTTTTTTTTTAATAATATGACATTTATTTCCTACACATGTACGTTTTTGCATTAGAAATTATTTAATGTGCAAAAGCTTGCAAGACCAAGTAGTTATTTGCGACATGTTTACCAACAAAAGGATGTGATAACATGAATCACATACAGACTAATAATCAGCAGCATTTGCAGCAAGGTAATCTTTGCGTCCAATTCCTGCTGCCTGTTTATTCTGCATTGCTTCTAAACGAGGACATGCTGTAATGCGATGACCCAAACCACCACAATATGAGCATCCACGCTCATCGCCTCCATTGCCTTCAAGGGAGGCCAGCAAATCTTCCTCCCCACCACCTGCCATTGTCAGGAATGGAGGAACCTGTAACAAAATAGAAAAATATATATCTATACACATCCACACAACACTGTCAGGACTATAATGCCTTTAAACATACCCATCTCCTTCCTCAAACTCCTTAATGAATCCAGGATATTAGTCCTCTCTTCCATCCTATGTATCATTTCAGTCCTCATATTAGCTGTCACATCCACTATGAGGTGCCTCCAAAACTCAACTTTCTCTAGATCAACACCATTTAAACTTACCCTCAAACAATCATATCTCTCCATAATGCAACTCATGTCCTCGCTTTTGTTTGGGTTTACTCTTAACTTTCTCCCTTTACATACACTCCAAAACTCTTTTGCAATCTTATGGAATTTCCATCTGGAGTTTGCCATCAGAGATGTGTCATCTGCAACCAGCAAATGAGTCACTTCCATCCTCTTCTCCAAGATTAATGAATCTAGCTCTCACCACCCAGTCCACGAAAAGGATAAACAGCTTTGGTGACATCATATGTCACTGATGCATACTCATCTGCATCAACTACTACTCACCCTACTTCCTTTCTATTCACGTACATGCTTTCCTCTCCTGGTAAAAAGTCCTTACTGTATTCAATAACTTTCCATTTACCCTGCATATTCACATCACCTTCCACGAGACATCTCTTCAAATGCTTTTTCCTAAACAATAAACGCCATATACAAGTCTTTCTCTTTCTGCAAGTATTTCTAACATATTCTTCAAAGGAAACACTAAGTTCAGACACTCACTACATCCAATGCTTATTCAAATACATATACAAAGTGAGTGTGCAGTAAATATCCAGGCACAGCATCATTTTCAAAGCATATGATAAATCTCATAAGCAATGGTAACACATTCTTCAAGGTGCACAATTCTGTCCACCACAAAAATACAATCTCTGTCATATATAATACTTGACAACACTTAACTCATGCAGCTCATTCTTCATCACTCAGATTTTCCTGTGGTGAACACTTTGCACCAGTCCTGCCTTTTGGGAAAATGGTAGAAGCAGCAGCCAGAAGCAGTGGGTAGGAACATTTAGGCAGGATTATTAGGTAGAAATATAGGGTAGAAGTAGTAGGCAGAAGCATTAGATAGTAGTACTCATTAGGAACATTAGGCAGGAGCTTCTGCAAACACTGTGCCAGACCTGCCCTCTGCCAGTGGCATGTTAAGGGTGAGGCACTAAAGGCTAAGAAATGGCACTGGAGTTCTTCAGATATGGAGACTCTGTTGCTGTGGCCACCCCTTTGAGGGAGTTCCAATTGGAAGAGGCATTAGAAATATGAATATACAGACAGACAATCACATGCACTTTTAATTATTCAAGGATTAACAAAAAGATCCCTAACTCTTCCATATGACACCTTTCAAAGCCTGCAAATTAATTGAATAAGTTTGTTCTGAAGCAATTTTCTACCATTCAGACCCCTCAAATCTGAAAAAACAAACATCTTGGAAATAAGACAGAAGAAGGACAAAATACCAACCTTCTGGTTAGCCTCAATGAGTAAGTGCTTCAGGTCCAAAAGTACTGACTCATCGTTGGCTTTATTGACAAATGTTGTGGCTACCCCCTGCTGCCCTGACCGACCAGTACGGCCAATACGATGTACATAGTTTTCTATGTCATCTGGCATGTCATAATTAATGACATGTTGGATGCCTGGGAAGTCAAGACCCTTAGAAGCCACATCTGTAGCAACTAAGACATCTTTATCCCCTTTCTGAAGAAAGAAGAAAATATTAGAGCATATGAAAACTTTGGTGTAAAAAAATTTATCCAAAAGAAACATTCTGTGTCATTTACTTTTTATGCCTTCTAATATCAGCTATCATGACAAACTATCCTTTTGACATTAATCTTACATGTACCTCAGGTGTGGAATATAAGAGCACACAGTTTCTGAGAAAATATGCTAAAAAATAAGTAAATCTTCACACAACAGATGTATTTGTTCTATAGCCGTCCATTCATATGCCTACCAAAACTATACCTGCAATCTAGTGACCAAGGTCAAGTGTGGAGACTTACAATTTTTAAGAGTAAATGTCCAGTGATTATGATCGGTTAAAATGAAAAGAGGGGATGAAAGGAAAAAGTAGTAGGAATGAGAGCACATATCAGCCTGGGGGAAAATATCATCGAAAAGTTGATATTCTCAAACATTAACATAATGGGATATTGTTTATTGATGGTTGTTCCATATTAACCAAATCATCAGTCTGGCAGTCAAAGAAGCATATAAACAAAGGTCAGGTCAAATAAGGTGCATGAGCTACTGCAGCACCAGCAATGGGAGTGGCAGGTACTGAACATAGTACAACAATTCCAAAATGATATGTAGGTTCACAGTTAATGAAACATGGGTAACAGACCATGGTGTTTTTGTGTGACAGGTGTTATGATTAATCAAAATTACTGGAAAACGAAGTCCTATTGTATGAAGTTATTTAATTACATCCCTTAATTTCATAAAAAGCCTAAAGACAGAAGGAGTCTTGAGGGTTGACCCATCCTTTATGATTGAATATCTCTTAAACTTTCTATACTGCCATACAGCCTTTTAAATTTAACATGCAATCAACATTCACAATTCTATTACTTAACTTATTCCATCTACCCACTATTCTGATTCTATAAAAGTACTTCTGTACATCTTTTCTAATAAGTTTCTAGTTTAGTCTCATGTTATGGCATCTCCTTGCACTACGTTTTGCATCTTTTAAAGACCTGTTCACTGTCAGCATCATAAGACTGGTTTAGAAATTTGAAAATAGTGATATGTATGTGTATCACTGATAGGCTGGATTTCAGTTATCCTTTCATTTTCATTAGACTCTAGATGTCTTGTTAAAGATTGAGGACTAAAAGAATACAAGACAGAGTAGATACATAAAAACCATGGAAATGACTAACCCATCCACCACATGAAAACACATTGGGTTAAAATCATCTAAAGAACCACACAACTCATCACTCTTTGCTAAATCATGAAACTACAAACTTTTCTGAGTACCACAATTTCATACTTGAATCTTCGAAGTGCCTGTTAACCTTAGGAAAAAACGAAGAATTCCAAAATAAAAGAAATAAATTAATACTCAAATACCAGAAAGGATAACATCAATACCCTGAAAGAATGTAAATTACCTGGAATGCCTGAACTGCAGCAGATCTTTCTTCTTGATCTTTTCCTCCGTGAATGGCAGCAGCAGTAACACCTTTCAGCAATAAGTACTCCTGAATGAGATCAACATCCTGCTTCTTCTCAGCAAAGATGAGGACTGGGGGAGATGTCTTGTTAAGGCAAGTCAGAATGTGTGTTACCTTGGCTTCCTGAAAAAAGGGTAAAAAGGTATTAACACAGTGTACAGTGCAACAGATAGCCATCATCCATTCCAGGGTGAGAGGCGTGCAAGGAATAGAGTGAATTGAAACAATGCGGTATACCGGGGTCGACTTGCTGTCAATGGACTGAACCAGGGCATGCGAAACATCTGGGGTAAACCATTGAAAGGTCTGTGGGGCCTGCATGTCGATAGGGAGCTGTGATTCTGGTGCATTACAAGACAGCTAGAGACTGAGTGTGAACGAATGTGGCTTTTTTTGTCTGTCTTCCTGGCACTACCTTGCTGAAACAGGGGTTGCGATGCTGTTTCCTGTGGGGCAGGGTAGTGCAGGGAATGGATGAAGGCAAGCAAGTATGAACAGGTTCATGTGTCAAGCATAATGTACTAAAACAACAGCCTACCATCCAGAGCCAAGCCAAGCCCCATAGATTGTTCCATGGTTTACTTCAACTGCTTCATAGCGACAGGGTTTTCCATTGTTAAATGGGGATCCATTTATATGTATGAAATTACCTATCTGTACTGTACAGAAAGGGAGGTTTGTATTCATGGGGTTCCATCTCTAAAACATTCTCTACTATCATACAACTTCTTAAATTCACATATGTTGTTTACTTTGACCATGTCCTCAAGTCCATTGATTCACCACTCCTGTACTCTAAAAGAACTTTTTTTTCCATCTTTTCTAACGTTATTTGCTCAATTCCATGTGATTTCCTCTGGTTACTCTATCCCTTCATCTCTCAAAGACCTGTTCAAAGATTATGTCAGCAATCTGATCAACTTATTTCCTGCTAGAAAATATTCATACTGAGGCTTTCTTTCACTCTGTCCCATTCCTCTTGCCCTCACACTAACCCCCAACTTAACCCCTTAGGCATTCACAAACCATTTTTCCCCTTATTCTCGAGTTTTATTTCACCCACAGCTAAAATATCTAGGTTCTTCTCCTCAAACATACCACATATCTCTCTGTTCTTATCACCTTAGATCTACTCACATTCAGACACCCCAGCCTAAGCTTCAGAGGAGGAAGAGCACTCTGCCTGGTTCCTTTTGTTTTAAGTTTTAGAAACTGCAATACAAGGAAGAGAGGGTTTCCAGCTTACCTTCCCTGCTACCACTCCACTCCTTTTGGTCAACTTTTATGACATGCAGGGAACATGAAGGTAGTGCTCTTTTTTCCAAATCCCTATGGATATATATCCAAAGCATGATTTGGCCGGTAAGCGAAGTGTGAACCAAATTCACTTTGGAATAATTATGGTACTTAATCATAATCCATCTTATTTATTGTTATTTCCCCACCATATGTCCCAGAATGCAGCATCACAAAGCAACTTCTCTTAATGATAACCATCATCATAATAAAAGCATCCTACATTTTCTCACCTGCTTTACATACTCAACTTCCTGAATGACCTGCATTGATGCGGCTCCAGCTCGACCAACATTTACTGTCACAGGTTTCACCAAAGCTGATCGAGCAAAATTTTGAATTTTCTTTGGCATGGTAGCTGAGAACAGAAGAGTTTGTCTCTGGGCTTTAAAGTAAGAGTATATTGTACGAACATCTTCTTCAAAGCCCATATCAATCATTCTGTCAGCTTCATCCATTACCAAGTATCTGAAAATTAGAAAAAAAATATATATATAATTAGAGAGAGAAAGAGAGAGAGAAATTGGGTAAGTGTGTGAGTGAGTTTTAGTGTCTTGAAAACATCAACTAAATCACACTGGATCTTGATGGGAAGAAAAAGCTAAGCATCCAAACTGAAAGGTGATGGAATAATTATTTGAGGCAAAGATCTTATAACAGCTAAAGAGTGCCTTGGTTTGCAAAGATTAGCTTTTGAGGCAAGATTTTAAGGGAGTTCAGTATTCAATATAAAAAGTCTCAGTCAACAAGAAAAAGAAACAGTGTAAATCTGAAACACAATCCTCATTAGAAGATTTAAATCAAATGAGGCCATCTTAGTCTGGAGTATGGGTAAAAATTTTGTGAGCAATATTAAGTGGTAATTGATAGTAAGATTGTTTAATACTCAATGTATGGCACCAGCTAAAGCATTATCTTTTGCTAGTTAAAAAGCAAATTTCTACCAGGCAGAAGTTCTATAAAATCATTTAAATAGCAATGGGCAACTTTCATACTGAAAGTTGAGAAGTCAAACTCTGCTAGTTCGCATAGTCTTCCTTACCTACACACATCAAGACGTACCATCTTCTTGTCAAGCATATCAATCAATCGTCCTGGTGTGCAAACCATTATGTGTACACCCCTGACAACATAGAAAAAAAGAATATTACACACAGAGAAATAAACAGTCTAGAAATATTTCATAAATGACCTTGAAGACAACCTTGTCTGCTGCAAAGCCTATCATCCTAATGCAGCATGCTAAAATTACTTTATGTTGGCATAATCAGCATTTCACTGATCATTGAACATTTCTAATCTGAGTACTATTACTAACATACATTACTGTCAACAGGTCTTGTGAAAATAACTTAAAATATAGCTGTAATATCAAACATTTAACGTTTTCTTATTGTCTACTTTACTGAAGTGCTAGTCTCAAGACCCTGAAAATTGCCTGCTGAAGTTTTCCCTTTATCCTGTTGCTTCTTCACAGATGTGAAGATGAAGTTGAATGGAAAAGACAGACCTCTGAAGTACACTGAAAAGTATATAGGCCAATTTCTGTTAACCAAAGGATGTCTGTCTTACTTTCTTTAAAACTATGCTAAGACCCAGTACTTAATAGCAATTCATTACACACAGCACACCCTATCCTTCTCTTTGTTTCTATCCTCTTGTGTTCACAATTTTTCTCTCTCACATTTTCCCATTTCTTTTTCATTAAAGGCTTAGTTTCACTGTGAGCTTCTGTCTGTGACAGAAGTCTTCATAGTAAAAAGAAACAAAACATAGTAGAGAAACAAAACATAGTAGAGAAACAAACAAACAAAAAAAATACTGAGAGAGTATTCTTTAATTAAGTAACCCCTTCTGTGAGGCTCCCATAACCCAAAGGTTGTCCAACAATCAGTGTCAGGGAAAGGAATAACTCCTCTAAGTGAGAAATTCTTCAACCAGATTGGACTGCTTTTGAATGCATAACAGTACATCAAAATATCTACCATCCTACCAAATACTCACAGCCTCAAACTGAACTTAGTGTGGATTACAATGTCAGGTAACAGGAAATATTCTGTCCACTAAGGAATGATAAATCCCAGTAACTCAAGTCTTCATACAAACTGAATGAAGAGGACAAGTCGTGAATTATGGATCAAAGTGCTACACATCTGCTAATCAGGGCAATAGCCAATCAGTTATGCACAAATTACAATAAATACTGGATTTCATAATTCTTATGAAAATACAATTTTATGATTACTATTTAGCTATAAATGAAAAGCCAACATTTGTATAGCAGGAAACAGAATTAATGTTTTCCCAGTGAACATTATTCTAATATAAGTCTGAGAAAGACACATTTACAAGACAATGCACTCTTCTCTTTTAATGTATATCTGTTACTTCAGTTAGACTACAATAAGCAGGGAAAAAAGAAACAATATTGGTCCTGAATGAGCCAAACAAGAGATGAAAATATTCAACATAATTCCACAAGAATAAGACATGGAAAAAATGCATTAACATACTTCCTAATGATATGTAATGCAGTTGCTACTGGTTCTCCACCAATGGCTAGGCATGTTCGTAGCTCAGGAAAACCGTCAGCTTCGACAAACTTGCAAAGATAGTCAATATTGTCTTTTATTTGTTTTGCCAATTCACGTGATGGTACAATGATGAGACCTATCCAAAACAGGTGAATCATTAATATGATGTACAACTTTTTCTAAGCAAGAAATAACATTTCAACAAGCATAACGACACAATCATTTCAAAGAACAATTTAAGCAAAATTTCCTTTTATATTATGGTTCAGTTGCTGCATACTTCTTAAAAAAAGAAAAAAGCAATGATCACATTACTTTTCAAACACAGGACTAAAAGGGAAAGTTAGTTCTAAGCAAGTGAAGCTATTTTCTGCTTGTATTTTGAGAATAAAGATAATATTATAGTATATGCAACACATTCTTAGCATTATCTGTGAACAAATATTACCATAAAAAAATTACCTGCTTGTATGTATGTATGTGTGTATGTGAGTGCCGAGAACAAATGTGAAGAGTGACTAAACAACTGTATGCGAGTGATGTGAAATGGAAAAGTGTAGGAAACTGCTATATGTGAGATGAAAGGATAAAATGAGTAGATTGTATTTGAAAGAGCTGTTCTCATAACAGAGAAGTATGAAAAGGTGGTATGGCAACATTTGTAGGAAGTATTGTGACAGCCACTATGCTGTATAACCAAGGAAGCCTTGTGTAGGTAGAATGGCAACATGATGAAAATATACTTGCTGATCTGGTGTGTTCTCCTAAATTTATGAAAATCTTAGTTATAGTGTGAATAATGCTACATGGAAAGGTCAAAAAGAATCAAGAGGGAAAGAAATAGTAAATGGATCATGTGGTAGAAATTGAATGAATAAATGCTGATGCAAAGTACAGAAGTCAAAAGACCATGAAAAGAAAAAATAATGGTTAAATTCCTGCTGTTACAGGTATGAATAAAAACAGGAGCAACAGATTATTTTGTGGAATACGTGTTGAAAGAGAACAATTATTGTATTATACATGGGAAATGGTTAGCATTGTTAAAAATATGACAACTAACCAGAAACTTACCATATGGTCCTTCATTGCTCATAAAAGGCAGTTTCTTTTCCTGCTCGAGACAAAACATGAGAATAGGTAGAATGAAGACCATACTCTTCCCACTCCCAGTGAAGGCAATACCAATCATATCTCGTCCTTTCAAAGCTGCCGGAATACCTTGCATCTACAAACAAAATGCAACGCTAAATAAAATGTCCCACATTTATGAAATCAATATGAAAGATTAATGATTGATCATTAATTCAAGACTTAAAATTAAGTTAAGTAAATATAAAGGAATCTATAAGGGTGAATTTACAAAATAAAAATTCAGACAAAACACAGGCATTAGAAATCCTAGATGAGAATGAAGCATGCTTAAATGTACACCTAAGGGAATTATTCATA
>JAUUDZ010091549.1:0-19892 GCA_032361705.1 Panulirus versicolor
TTGTTGCCATATCAAGTTCCCTCGTTTCGACGCTTATGACGTCATCCTGCTTCGCCTTATGATATGGTAACAGTGTTCGTCCGACGGACACTGATCGACCGTGTGGACGTAACCTTAGGATAATATACATTCTCTATCTTTAGGGTGCTACATCTTACCAATCCTCAGTGTGCATAACCTCCCCTATCTTTAGAGTGCTTAACCTTCCCTATCTTCAGTGTACTAGTCCTTCACTGTCCTCAGGGTGAAATCCCCCCCCCCACATCTTCAGGGTGCTAAACCTTTCCTATCTTCGGGGTGGTAAACTTTTCCTATCCTCAAGTTGTTAAATCTTCCTTATCTTTAGGTTGCTAAACTTTACCTATCTTCAGACAGCCAAACCTTCCCTATCTTAAGAATGCAATACCACCCCTATCTTCAGGGAGCTAAACCTTCCCTATTCTCTTAGTGATAATCCATCCCTATCACCAGGGTGTTAAGTTTCTTTTATCTTTAGGGTGCTGTACCTTTCCTATCTTCAGGGTGCAAAATATCCCCTATCTTCAGAGTACTAAACCTTTCTTATCCTCAGGGTGCTATACATTTCCTATCTTCAGGGTGCTAAACCTTCCCTTCCCTATCCTCAGGGTGCAAAACGTCTCTAATCTTCATCGTGGCAAACCTTCCTATCCCGAGAAAGATAAAACTTCCATATCCTCAGGGTGTTAACCTTCCCTAGCATTAGGGCGCTAAACTTTCTCCACCCTATCCTCGGTGTGCAAAACCTCTCCTATCTTCACTGTGCTAAACCTTCCTTAACCCGAGGGAGATAAACCTTCCTTATCGTCAGGGTGCTAAATCTGCCTTATCATGAGGGTGCTAAACGTTTCTTCGCTATCTTAAAGGTGCTAAACCTCCCCTCGCCTCTCTTATAACCAGGTTGCTAAACCTTCCCTATCTTCAGTGTGCTAAACTTTCCCTCGCCTCGGGGTACTAAACCTTCCCTATCTTGAGGGTGCCTATCATCAGGGTGAGAAACCTTCCCCATATTTAGGGTGCTAAACCTCCACTGTGTTAGAGTACAAATCATTCCCTATCCTCAGTGTGGAAAACCCCTAATATTCTCAGGGTCTAATCCTTCTTTTTCCGCAGGGTGCAAACCCTCCCTTATCCTAAGAGTGTTTAACCTTCTCTATCCTCATAGTGGAAAACCTCCCCTATCTTCAGGGTGCTAAACCTTCCAGATCTTCAGGATTCAAAACTTTATCTATCTTCCGGGCGCTAAGCCTTCCCTGTCCTAAGAGTGCTAAATCTTTCTTATTCTTAGGATGCTAAGACTTCATCTCCCTATTTTCAGGTGTAAAACCTCCCTTACCTTTAAGGTGCTAAACCTTGCCTATCATAACGGTGAAAAACCTTATCTATCTTTAGGGTGCTATACCTCCTCTATTTTTAGGATACAAAACCTTCCCCTATCTTCGGGGTGCTAAACCTTCCTTATTCTCAAGGTTCAAAACCATCCCTATCTTTTCCAGGTGCTTAACCTTCCTTATCCTGAGGGTGCTAAACCTTACTTATCCTCAGGGTACTAAACCTTCCCCTCCCCAACTTCAGGGTACAGACCCTCTCCTATCTTCAATATGCTAAACCTCCCTATCTTCAGGATGCAAAAGCTTCGCTATCTTCAGGGTGCAAAACCTCCCTATCTTCAAGGTGATAAACTTTCCCTATCCTCAAGGAGCCAAACCCCCTCTACTTTAGGGTGTTAAACCTTCCCTATTCTGACAGTGCTAAACCTTCCAAATTCTCAGGGTGCTAAGCTCTTATCATCAAGGTGCTAAACCTTCCCAATCTTCTGGGTGTGCTGAACCTTCCCTCGCCTCAGGATGAAATCCTCCCCTGTATTCTGGGCGGTAAACCTTCCCTGTTCTCAGGGTAAAAAACCTCCCCTATCTTCAGTATGCTAAACCTTCCCTATCCTCAGTGTGCCAAATGAGCCCTATTCTCAGGGTGAAAACCTCCCCTATCTTCAGGGTGCTAAACTTTCCCTATAATCAAAGTGCTAAACCTTCCCTATCTTCAAGGTGCTAAACTTGCCCTATATTCAGGGTTGTAAATCCTCACTATCCTCAGGGTTCTAAATCTTCCTTATCTCTACGCTGCTAAACCTTACCTATCTCCAAGCTGCTAGACCTTCCCAATTTTCAGGGTGAGAAACCTTCCCTTTCCTCTGGATGCTAAAGCTTTCCTGTCCTCAGGCTGTAAACCCACCCCTCTCTTCAGGGAGCTAAACCTTCCCATGCCCCTTGGTGATAAACCATTCCTATCCTCAGGGTGATAAACCTCTTCTATTTCTAGGGTGCTGTACTTTCCCTATCTTCAGGGTGCAAATCCTTCCCTATCATCAGGGTGCTAAACCTTTCCTATTCTTAAGGTTCAAAACCTTCCCTATCTTTTCCGGATGCTAAACCTTCCCTATCCTCAGAGTGCTATACCTTAACTATCCTCAGGGTGCTAAACCTTCCCCTCTACCTCAGAGTGCAAACCACTCCTATTTTACGGTGCTCAACCTTCCTTATCCTGAATGAGGTAAACCTTCCCTATCCTCAGGGTGCTAAACCTTCCCTATCGTCACGGTGTTAAACGTTCCCCTTCCCATCTTCAGGGTGCAAAACCTATGCTACCTTTGGGGTTCTAAACCTTCCCTGTCCTCTGGGTGCTAAAACTCCCCAATCCTCAGGGTGCTAAACTTTCCCTATCCTCAGGGTGCTAAACCTTCCGTATCCTCTGGGTGCAGAACCTCTCTTATCAGGCGGCTAGACCTTCCATATCTTCAGTTTGGTAAACCTTCCCAACTTCAGGGAGTTAAACCTTCCCTATCCTTAGGGTGAAAACCTCCCCTGACTTCAGGGTGCTAAGCCTTTCCTATCTTCAGGGTGCTAAGCCTTCTCTATCTTCAGGGTGCTAAACCTTCTCTATCCTCATGTTGCTAAACCTTCCCTATCCTCAGGTTGCTAAACCATCCCTATATTCAGGGTGCTAAACCTTCCCAATCCTCAATGCTCATAACCTCTCTATCCTGAAGATGCTTATCCTTCCCTGTCTTCATGGTCCTCAGGGTGAAAAACCTCCCTTATCTTCAGGGTGCTAAACCTTCCCTATCCTCAGGGTGCTAAACATTCCCTATCCTAAGAGTAAAAACCTCCCTTATCCTCTCTGATTTAAAGATACTAAACCTGCCTTATACTCAAGGTGGCAAACCTTCCCTATCCTCAAGTTGCTAAATCTTCCTTATCTTCAGGTTGCTGAACCTTACCAATCTCCAGGCAGCTAAACTTTTCCAATTTCCAAGGTGATAAACCTTCCCTATTCTCAGGATGCTAAAACTTCCCGTCCTCAAGATGCAAAACCTCCCCTACCTTCAGGGAGCTAACCTAACCTGTCCTCTTGGTGATAATTCATTCCCATCCTCAGGGTGTTAAGCCTCTTCTATTTTTAGGGTGCTATACCCTTCCTATCTTCAGGGTGCAAAAGTTCCATTATCTTCAGGGTACCAAACCTCCCATGTCCTCTGGGAGCAAAACCTCCCCTATCTTCAGGGTGATAAACTTTCTCTATCCTCAAGGAGCTAAACCTCCTCTTTTTTTAGGATGTTAAACCTTCCCTATTCTGAGAGTGCTAAACCTTCCAAATTCTCAGGGTGCAAAACACCCCCTATCCTCAGGGTGCCATACATTAACTATCCTCAGGGTGCTAAACTTTACTCTCTCTACCTTAGGGTGCAAAATCACTTCTATTTCACGGTGCTCAACCTTCCTTATCCTGAGTGAGATAAACCTTCCCTATCCTCAGGGTGCTAAACCTTTTGTATCCTCTGGGTGCAAAACCTCTCTTATCATCAGGGTGCTAATCCTTCCCTATCTTCAATTTGGTAAACCTTCCCTATCTTCAGGGTGCTAAACCTTCCCTATCCTCAGGGTGAAAACTTCCCCTGACTTCAGGGTGCAAAGCCTTCCCTATCGTCAGGGTGCTAAGCCTTCTCTATCTTCAGGGTGTTAAACCTTCTGTATGTTCATGGTGCTAAACCTTCCCTATCCTCAGGTTGCTAAACCATCCCTATATTCAGGATGCTAAACCTTCCCAATCCTCAATGCCCATAACCTCCCTATCCTTAAGGTACTTAACCTTCCCTGTCTTCATGGTGCTAAACTCTCCCTGTCATCAGGGTGAAAAACCTCCCTTATCTTCAGGGTGCTAAACCTTCCCCATCCTTAAGGTGCTAAACATTCCCTATCCTCAGGGTGAAAACATCCTCTATCTTCATGGTGCTAAACCTCCCTTGTTCTCAAGGTTCAAAACCTTCCCAATCTTTTCCAGGTGTTAAATCTTCCTTATCCTCATGGTGCTAAACCTTCCCCTCCCAGTCCTCAGGATGCAAAACGTCTCCTATCTTCACTGTGCTAAATCTTCCTTATCCTGAGGAAGATAAACCTTTCATTTCCTCAGGGTGCTAAACCTTCCCTATCATCAGGGTGCTAAACGTTTCCTTCCCTATCTTCAGAGTGCAAAGCTTCCGCTATCTTCAGGGAGGTAAACCTTCCCTCTCCTCATGGTGCAAAACCTCTCCTATCTTCAGGTTGCGAAACCTTCCTTATCCTGAAGGTGATAAACTATTCCTATCCTCAAGGACCTAAAACTCCTCTATTTTTGGGTGCTCAGCCTTCCCTTTCTCATGGCGCTAAACCTTTCATATACTCAAGGTGCAACACATTCTCTATCCCCAGGGTGCTGAACCGTCTATATTCTCAGGGTGCTAAAGTTCTCTTATCACCAGGTTGTGAAACCTGCTCTATCTTCAGGGTGTACTAAACCTTCCCTCGCCTCAGGGTGCTTAACTTTCCCCATCCTCAGGGTGAAAACCCACCCTGTTTGCAGGGTTGTAAGCCTTCCCTGTCGTCGAGTGAAAAACCTCCCATATCTTCAGTAGGCTAAACCTTTCTTATCCTCAGTGTGCTAAACATTCCCTATCCTCAGGGTGAAGACCTCCCTTATCTTTAGGATGCTAAACTTTCCTCGGAACGCTAAATCTTTCCTAACTTCAAGTTGTTAAGCCTGCCCACTTTCAGGGTTGGAAGCCTTCCCTATCCTCAGATTCCTAGATTTTCCTTATCTTCAGGCTGGTAAACATTACCTATCTCCAAGCCGTTAAATCTTCCCAATCTTCAGGGTGAGAAACCTTCCCTATCCTCACGATGCCAAAGCTTCCCTGGTGATAAACCATTCCTATCCTCAGAGTGCTAAACCTTCTCTGTTTTTGGTGTTATATCTTTCCTATCTTCAGGGTGCTAAACCTTTCCTATCCTTAAAGTTCAAAACTATCCTTATCGCTTCCGGGTGCTAAACCTTCCCTATCCTCAGGGTGCTAAACCTTCCCTTCTCTAACCTCAGGGTGCAACACCTCTCCAATTTCACAGTGCTAAACCTTCTTTATCCTGAGGGAGATAAATCTTCCCTATCGTTAGGGTGCTAAACCTTCCATATCTTCCGGATTCAAAACCTAACCTATCTTCCGGGCGCTAAGCCTTCCCTGTCCAAAGGGTGCTAAACCTTCCCTATTCTCATGGTACTAAGACTTCATCTCCCTATTTTCAGGGTGCAAAATCTCCCCTACCTTTAGGGTGCTAAACCTTGCCTATCCTCAGGATGAATAACCTTCCCTATCTTAAGTGTGCGAAACCTTCTCTAATTTCAAGGTGTAAAACCTTCCCTATCCTCAGTGTGCAAAACCTCTAATACTCTCAGGATGCTAATCCTTCCTTTTCCTCAGGGCGCGAAACCTCAATTATCCTCAGGGCGCTTAACGTGCTCTTTCCCCATGGTGCAAAACCTCCTCTATCTTTAAGGTGCGAAACATTCATTATCTAAATGGTGCTAAACCTTCCCAGTCCTCACGGTGCAAAACCTCCCTTATTTTCAGAGTGGTAAACCTTCCCTATCCTCAGGGTGCTAAACCTTCCTTATGATCAGGATACTAAGCTTTCCTTCTCCCAAGAGTGCTAAGCCATCCCCTCCCTATCCTCAGGATGTTAAACCTTCCGTATCCTCAGGGTGCAAAACCTCTCTTATCATCAAGTTTCTAAAGCTTCCCTATCTTCAGGGTGCTAAACATCCCATATATTCAGAGTGCTAAGCCTTCCCTTGCCTCAGGGTGATAAACCTTTCCTATCCTCAGTTTGGAAAATCTCTCTTATCTTCAGGGTGCTAATCCATCCTTATCATCAGGGGCTAAACCTTCCCTATCTTCAGGGGGATAAAACTTCTCTGTCTTCCAGTTGCTAAACCTTCCCTATCCTCAGGGTGCTAAACCTTCCATATCCTCAGGGGCTAAACCTTCCCTATCTTCAGGGTGCTAAAACTTACCTATCTTCCGGTTGCTAAGCCTTCCCTATCTTCAGGGTGATAAACTTTCCCAATCCTCAATGTGCATAACCTTCCCTATCCTCAGAGTCCTTAACCTTCCCTATCTTCAAGGCACTAAACCTTCCCTGTCCTGAGGGTGAAAAACCTCCCCTGTCTTCAGGGTGCTGATCCTTTCCTATCCTCAGGGTGCTAAACATTCCCTATCATCAGGGTGAAAAACCTCCCCTATCTTCTATGCGCTAAACCTTCCCTATCCTCGGAGCGCTAAACTTCCCTAACTTAATAATGCTAAACCTGCCCTGTATTCAGGGTGGTAAACCTTCCCTATCCTCAAGCTAAATCTTCCTTATCTTCAGGTTGCTAAGCCATACCAATCTTCAGGTTGATAAACTTTACATATCCTCAGGGTGCTAAACCTTTCCTGTCCTCAGGGTGCAAAACATCCCCTATCTTCAGGAAGTTAACCTTACCTATCCTTTTGGCGATAATCTATTCCTATCCTCAGGGTGTTAAGCCTCTTCTATTTCTAGGATGCTATACCTTTCCTATATTCAGGGTGCAAAACCTCCCCTATCTTCATAGTGCTAAACCTTACTTATTCTCAAGGTTCAAAACCCTCCCTATTCTTTCTGGGTGCTAAACCTTCCCTATCCTAAGGGTGCTAAACCTTCCCTATGGTCAAGGTACTAAGCCTTCCCTATAGCCAGGTTCCTAACGATTCCCAGTCTTCAGGGTGCTAAACCTTCCCTACATTCAGGATGCTAAACCTTCCCTGTCTTCAGGCTGCAAAACCTCCCCTATGCTCATGGTGCTAAACCTTCCTTATCCTCAGGGTGAAAAACCTTCCCTATCTTCCGGAAGCTAAACTTTCCCTGTGTTCAGGGTGGTAAACCTTCCCTATCCTCAGGTCGCAAAACCTCCCTTATCTTCAGGGTGCTAAATCTTCCCTATCCTAAGGAAGAAAACTTTATCTTCAGGGTGCTAAACCTTTCCTATCCTCAGGGTACTAAACCTTCCTTATCAGCAGAATGCTGAACTTTCCCTATCCTCAGGTTGCTAAACCTTCCCTATTGCCAGGGTGCAAAAAGTCCTCTATCCTCAGGGTGCTAAACCATCCCTGTCTTCAGAATTCTAAACCTCCCTTTCTTCAGATTGCTAAATTTTTCTTCTTAGGCGCTAAACCTCTCTTGCCCTCAGGTTAACGTGTCTTCACGTCCTCTGGCAGCTTAACCTTCCTTGTCCTCAGGATGCTAAGCCTTGCCTGTGCTCAGGCTGATAAATAACATCTATATAGGAAACAAAAGTACATGGCTGTATATCTGTTTGTCACTGGTGATCATTTCTTGCGTCATTACAGATCACAGTTGCCTCCGTATGTAACAAGCATAGACCTCTCACTGGTCGAGCAGAACGTATATTGTGGACCTGAACTACGTCGACCCAAGCCTGCATCCTGCGACGTCTTCAGCCCCTTCAGGACCCCTGATGGCACCTGCAACAACTTAAATAATCCACTCTGGGGAGCCTCGTTCAACGAACACGGACGCCTCCTGCCTCCAGACTATGGGGATGGTACGTATATCCTCAAAGTGTATGTTACTGGCGGGGTCAACTACCCTTCCCCTGAGATTACATTACTGGTAGAGTCTACTAACCTTCCCATGAGACTTCATTACTAGTAGGTCATACTAATATACAGCTGGTGAATTCCAATATCCTTTCCCTGAGAGTGCATTACTGGTAGGGTCCGCTATCCTTTCCTTGAGAGTACATTATTGGTAAAGTCTACAAAATTTTCCGTGAGAGCACACTACAAGTAGGGTCTATTAACATTCCCCTGAGAGCGTATTACCAGTAGGGTCTACTAGTCTTTCCCTGAGAGTGCATTACTAGTAGGGTCCAATATCCTCTCCATGAGAGTGCATTATTGACAAAGTCCACTATCCTTTCCCTGAGAGTACATTGCTGGTAGAGTCCACTATCCTTATCATGAGAGTGCAGTCCCAGTATGGTCTACTAACCTTCCCCTGAAATTGCAATACTAGTAGGGTCCACTATCCTTTCCCTGAGGTACATTACTGGTAGGGTCCACTATCCTTTCCCTTAGAGTGCATTTCCTGTAGAGTCTACTATCCTTCTCCTGAGAGTGCATTTCTGGTAGGAGCCAATAATCTTTCCCTGAGAGTACATTACTGGTAGTCTGCTAACCTTCCCCTAAGATTGCATTACTGGTAGGGTCTACTATCATTTCCCTGAGGGTGCATTACTGGTAGATTCCGCTATCCTTTTCCTGAGAGTGCTTTACTGGTAGGTTCTACTATCCTTTCCCAGAGGGCGCATTACCAGTAGGGTCCTTTATTTCACTGAGAGTTCATTACCAGTAGGGTCTAATATCCTTTCCCTGAGATTACATTGTTGGCAGGGTGCACTATCCATTATCTGAGAGTATATTTCTGGTAGAGTCCACTATCGTTTCCCTGAGAGCGCATTAAGGTCTACTAACTTTCCCCTAAAAGCGCATTACTAATAGTATCCACCATTTTTTCCCTAAGAGTACATTACTGGTAGAGTCCACAATCTTTTCATAGGGAGTGCATTGCTGATATTGTCCACTATCCTTTTCCTAAGAGTGCATTACTGGTAGGGCTCACTATCCCTTCCCTGAGAGTATATTACTGGTAGTGTTCCCTATCCTTTTCCTGAGAGTACGTTACTGGTAGGGTCGACTATCCTTCCCCTGAGAGTACATTACTCGTATGGTCCACTACCCTTTCCCTAGGAGTACATTACAGGTAGGGTCCACTATCCTTCCCTGGCAGTGCATTACTGGTATGGTCTATTATCCTTTTGAAGAGAGTGTATTACTGCCAGGGTCCTCTCATCTTCTACTGAGAGTGCATTACTAGTAGGGTCTACATTTCTTCCCCAAAAAGTGCATTTATGGAAGTTTCGACCACCTTTTCCCTGAGAGTACATTAATAGTAAAGTCTGCTAACCTTCTGAGAGCGCGTTACCCGTAGGGTCTACTAACCTTCCCCTGAGAGTGCATTACTGGCAGGGTCTACTATCCTTTCAATGAGAGTGCATTACTGGTAGGGTTCAGTATCCTTTCCCAGAGAGTGCATTACTGGTAGAGTCTACTTTGGTTCTTCTTATAATGGCTTACTAGCTGGGTCTTCTATCATTCCCCTGAAATTGCATTACCAGTTGGGTCTTCTATCATTCCCCTGAAATTGCATTACCAGTTGGGTCTACTGACCTTCCCTTGTGAGTACATTCCTGGTATTGTCTACTGACCTTCCTATGACAATCAATTACGTTTGAGTGTATTATCTTTCCCCCGAGAGGGCATTACCAGAGAGGTCTACTATCCTTCACCTGAGAGTGCATTACCAGAGTGGTCTACTATCCTTCGCCTGAGTATGAATCACTTCTAGGGTCTAGTGTCCTTCCTTTAAGAGTGCATTACTGGAAAAGTCTGAAAACCTTTCCGTGTACTAACATACCCCTAAGATTGCATTACTGGTATTGTCCACTAATCTTTCAATGAAAATGCATCAATGTTGGAGTTTTATAACCTTCCCTTGAGAGGGCCCTACTGGCTGGATCTACCATCCTTCCCCTAGAAAGTATTACTAGTAGAGTCTACTCTCCTTTCCCTGTGGGTGAATTACTGTTAGGGACTACCATTATTCCACAGAGGGTTTGTTACTGGTAGAGTCTACCAACTTTCCCGTGAACATGAGAGTGCATTACTGTAGAGTGCGCTATCTTTCCCCCGACAGTACATTACCAGTAGGGTCTATTGTCCTTCCCGTGAGAGTGCATCATTAGTAGGGTCTATTATCCTCCCCCATAGAGTGCATTACTTGTAGGGTCCATTATCCTTTCCCAGAGAGTGCGTTACTTGCTGGGTCCACTATCCTTTCCATATGATTGCAATTCTGGTAAGGTTCAAAATCCTTTCCCGGAGAGTACATTACTGGTAGAGTCTACCATCGTTCCTATGATAGCGGTTTACTAGTAGGGTCCTCTATCCTTCCCCTGAGAATGTATTACCAGTATGGTACACTGGGAGTGCAATACTGGTAGGGTTCACTATCCCTTCCCTGAGAGTATATTACTGGTAAGGTTCACTGTCCTTTCCTTGAGAGTACATTACTGGTCGGTTCGACCTTCTTTCCCCTGAGAGTACATTACTCGTATGGTCCACTACCCTTTCCCTGACAGTGCATTACTGGTATGGTCTTTTATCCTTTCGAAGAGAATGTACTACTGCTAGGGCTTTTCTCCTTCAACTGAGAGTGCATTATGGTAGGGCCTACAAGCCTTCCCCTGAGAATGCATTTCTGGAAGGATTAACCATCCTTTTCCTGAGAGTACATTAACAGTAAAGTCTACTAGCTTTCCCTTGAGAGCGCATTACCAGTAGGGTCTATTAACTATCCCCTGAGAGTGCATTAGTGCTAAAGTCTACTAACCTTCCCCTGAGAATGTATTACTGGTAGGGTCTACTATCCTTTCAATGAGAGTGCATTACTGGTAGAGTATACTGACGTTCCCCTGATAGTGGTTTACTAGCAGGGTCTTCTATCCTTTCCCTGAAAGTGCATTTCCAGTGGGGTCTACTATCATCGCCTGAGAATGTATTACCAGAAGGGTCCAACATCTTTCCCTTCAGTGTACATTCCTTCTTAGGCCTACTCTCCTGCCTCACGGACTGTATTACCAGAGGGATCTAATATTCTTCCCCTGAGAATGCATTATTGTTAGGTTCTACTATCTTTCCCCTGAGAGTGCAATACAGGTAGAATTTTGAATCTTCCCCTGAGAATGCATTACCAGTAGGGTCTACTAACTTTTCCCTGAGAGTTAATTATTAGTAGGGTCAACTAACGTTCTCCTGAGAGTGCGTTACTGGGAGAGTCTACTAACCTTCATCTGAAAGTGCATTACTGTTAGGGTCTGCTAACGTTTCAATAGAATTGCATTACTGGTAGGGTCCACTTTCTTTTCCCTGAGAGTACATTACTGGTACTGTTAAAAACATTCCCCTGAGATAACATTACCAGCAGATTCTACTAACCTTCCCCTGAGAGTGCATTACTTTTAGAGTCTAGTGTCCTTTCCCTAAGATTGCATTACCAGTAAGGTCTACTTTCCTTCCCCTGAGAGTGCATTATCAGTCGGATCAACTATCCTTCCCCTGAGAGTACATTACTGGTAAAGTCTCCCTTCCTTCCCCTAAGAGTGCATTCCCAGACTGGTCTCCTATCCATCCACTGAGAATGCATTACTGGTATGGTCTACAAACCTTTCCTTGAGATCGTATTACTGGTAGAGTCTACAAACCTTTCCCAGATAGTGCATTACTGGTATTGCCCACTAACATTCCAATGAGAGTGCATTAATGGTAGAGTTTAATGACCTTCCCTTCAGAGGACATTACTAGTAGGATCTACTATCCTTCCTCTAGAGTGCATTACCAGTAGGGTCTATTATCCTTCCCGTAACAGTGCATTACTAGTAGGATCTAGTATCCTTCCCCTTAGAGTGAGTGCATTAGTTTTCGGGTCCACTATCCTTTCCCAGAGAGTGCATTACTGATTGGATCTACTATCCTATCCATTAGATTTCAATTCTGGTAGAGTCCACTATCATTTCCCTGAGAATACATTACTGGTAGAGTCTACTATCATTCCTCTGATAGTGGCTCAGGGTCTTTTAGCCTTCCCCTGAGAATGCATCGCCAGTAGGGTATATTGAGAGTACATTACTGGTGGTCTACTGATCTTCCCCTGAGAGTGCATTACTATCAGGGTCTACAATCCTTCCAATGAGAGTGCATTAGTGGTAGAGTCCACTATCTTTTCCCTGAGAGTACATTACTGGTAGAGTCTCAGAAAAACTTACCCAGAGGCTACATTACCAGTAGGTTCTACTCACCTTCCCCTGAGAGTGCATTACTCGTAGAGTCCACTAACCTTCAACTGAGATTGCTTTACTGGTAGGGTCTTCAATCCTTCCCTGAGAGTGTATTACTAGTACGGTCTGCTATCCTTCCCATGAGAGTATATGACCAGTTCGGTCTACTAACCTTTCCCCTGTTAGTTCATTATTGGTATTATCTACTAACCTTCCCCTGAGTGCATTACTGTTAGAGTCTACTATCCTTCCCATGAGAGTGCATTACCATTAGGATCAACTATCCTTCCCCTGAGATTGCATTATTAGTAGGGTCCACTGTCCTTTCCTTGAGAGTGCATTAATACTAGGGGCCACATTTCTTTTCCTCATGGTGCATTACTAGTAACGTCTACTATCATTCCTTTCAGAGTACATTACCAGTAGGGGCTACTCTCCTTCCTTTAAGAGTGCATTACCAGTAAAGTTCACTATCCTTCATTACAGGTAGTCTACAACATTCCCCTGAGAATGCATTACTAGAGGAGTTTACCAACCTTCCCCTCAGAGTACATTACTGGTAGGGTTCACTATCCTTTCCCTGAGATTGCATTACAGGTAGAATCTAATATCCTTCCTTTGCGAGTGCATTACCTGTAGGGCCCACTAACCTTCCCCTACGAGTGAATTGCTGGTAGTGTCCACTATCCTTTCCCAGAGAGTGCATTACCAGTAGGGTCTACTATCCTTTACCTGATAGTATATTAGTGGTAGGGTTCACTATTCTTTCCCTGAGCGTACATTACTGGAAGGGGCCACTATCCTTTCCCTAAAGTACATCATTTGTAGGGCCCATTATTCTTTCCCTGGGAAGACATTACTAGCAAAGTCTACTAACCTTCCCCTGAGAATGCATTCCTGGTTGAATTTACAAACATTTCCCTGAGAGTGCATTACTAACCTTCCTATGAGAGTGAATACCTGTTAAAGACTGCGAACCTTCCCCTGAGACTGCATTACTAGTAGGGTCTACTAATCTTTCCATGACGGTACATTACTGGAATGGTACCTTTTCGTTTCCCTGAAAATACATTACTGTTAGGGTCCACTATCATTTCCCGGAGAGTTCAATACTAGCTGGGTCAACTCTCATTTCCCTGAGAGTGCATTACTGGTAGAGTCTACTAACCTTCTAGGAGAGTGATTACTGATAGTCTACTAGCCTTCCCCTGAGAGTACTTTACTGGTAAAGTCTATTAATCTTCCTTGAGAGTGCATTACAACAGAGTGTACTGTTCGTCCCCTGAGAGTGTATTACCACTAAGGTCTACTACCCTTAACCAAAGAGTGCATTACATATAGAATCTACTAACTTTCTAATAAGAGTACATCACTGGTAGAGTCTACTTACGATCACTTGAGACTACATTACCAGAAGTGTATACTAACTTTTCCCTGAGAATATATTACTGGTAGAATCCATTATCCTTTCCCTGAGAGAGCATTACCACTAGGGTCTACTATCCTTTCCCTGAGAGAGCATTACCAGTAGGGTCTACTATCCTTTCCCTGAGAGAGCATTACCACTAGGGTCTACTATCCTTTCCCTGAGAGAGCATTACCACTAGGGTCTACTATCCCTTCCGTGACAAAAAATAACTGTTAGTGTTCACTATTCTTTCCCTGAGAGAATATTATTATTACGTACCACTATCCTTTCCCGGAGATTGTACTACAAGTAAGGCCAACTAACCTTTCCCTGAGAGTGCATTAATGGTAGAGTCTACTAATCTTCTGAGAGTGCTTTACTGGTAAGGTCTAATAACCCTGAGAGTGCGTTACCAATAGGATCTGTCAATCTTCCTTTTAGAGTTCATTACTAGTAGTCAGCTAACCTTCCCCCGACGATGCATTACGTTAGAGAGTACTATATTTCCCCTGAGAGTGCTCTACTAATAGGGTCCAGTATCCTTCCCATGAGAGTACATTATTTTAGAGTCTACTATCCTACCCCTGAGAGTGCATTACTAAAAGGGTATCTATCCTTACCATAAGAATGCGCTAATGGTAGAGTGTACTATCCTTCCCCTGAGAGTTCATTGCTGGTATATTCTACCAACCGTCCCCAGATAGTGCATTACTAGCAGGGGCCACTATCTTTCCCTGGGAATGAAATACCAGTAGGATCTTCTATCTATTCCCTGATAGTACATTACCCGTTCGGTCCACTTACCTTTCCCTGAAAACACATTATTTGTAGGGTCCACTATCATTTCCCTGAGATGCATTACCAGTAGGGTCTACTACCCCTTCCGTGATAGAACATTACTGGTAGCGTCCGCTATTGTTTCCCTGAGAGAATATTACTGTTAGGTGCCCACTCTCCTTTCCCTGAGATTCATTACTGGTATGGTTAACTATCATTTCCCTGAGAGTGCATTAATGGTAGAGTCTACTAACCTTCCCCTGGGAGTACTTTACTGGTAGGGTCTAGTAACCTAGAACTGAGTGTGTTACCAGTAGGGCCTACTAACTTTCCCCTGAGAGTCCATTACTGGTAGAGTCTAATAACCGTCTTTTAAGAATGCGTTACCAGTAGGATATGCTAACATTCCCCGTAGAGTTCATCACTGGTCGAGAATACTATTCTTCCCTTAAGAGTGCATCACCAGTGGAGTCCAATATCCTTCCTCTGAGATTACATTGCTAGTAGAGTCTACTATCATACCCATGCGAATGCGTTACTAAAATGGTCTATTATCCTTACAATGTGAATGCACTAATAGTAGGATCTACCATCCTTCCCCAGAGTTAATTACTGGTATAGTCCTCTAACCTTCCCGAGAGAGTACATTATCAGTATGGTCTACTGTCCTTCACCTGAGACTTTATTAACAGTAAGGTCTACTAATCTTCCCCTGAGACTGTTACTGGTAGGGTTTAATATCCTTTCCCTGAGAGTGCATTACCAATAGGGTCTATTATCTATTCCATGATAGCACATTAACAGGAGGGTCCACTTTATTTTCCCTGCCATACATCACTGGTTGGGTCTCCTATCCTTTCCGAGAGTGTGCATTACAATTAGAGTTCACTATTCTTTCCCTGAGATTGTATTATTGGTACGAGGCACTCTCCTTTTCCTGAGAGAGCAGTTTGGTTGGGTCCACTGTCCTTTCCCTATAAGTGCATTATAAGTAGGGTCCAATATCCTTTCCATATGTGTTCATTATTGTTAGGGTCCTCTATCTTACCCCTGAGAGTGCATTACTAGAAGGGTCTACTGACCTTCCCCTGAGAGTACATTACTGGTAGGGTACACTATCCTCTACCTGAGAGGGCATTACCAATAGGTTCTACTAACCTGACCCTACAAGTAAATTACCGATAGTGTCCATTATTCTTTCCCAGAGAGCGCAATACCAGTGGGGTCTACTATCTTTTCTCTAATAGTGCAATACTGGTAGTGTTCACCATCTTTTCCTGAGAATGTATGAATGGTATAGTCTGCTAACCTTCTTCTGAGAGTGCATTACTCATAGGGTCAGCTTACTTTCCTATTAGAGTACATTACCTGTAGAGTCTACTAATCTTGCCCTGAGAGTGCTTTACTAGGAGAGTCCACTATCCTTTCCATGAGAGTGCATTACCAGTAGGGTCTACTAATCTTTCCATAATAGTACATTACTGGTATAGTCCCTTATCTTTTCCCTGAAAATACATTAGTGGGAGAGTCCACTATTATTTCCTGGAGAATGTAATACTAGATAGATCAACTCTCGCTTTCCTGAGAGTACATTAATGGTAGAGTCTATCAACCTATCAGGAGAGTGCATTACTGGTAGAGTCTACAAGCCTTCCCCGAGAGTACTTTACTGGTAAAGTCCACTATTCTTCCCCTGAGAGTGCATTACGATAGAGTGTACTATTGTACGCCTGACAGTGTATTACCTCTAGGGTACCCTCACCTCGAGAGTGCATTACATTAATAATCTACTAACTTTCTCCTGAGAGTACATCACTGGTAGAGTCTACTTAACGTCCCCTGAGACTGCATTACCAGAAGGGTAGAATAACCTTCTGAGGGTATAATACAAGTAGGGTCCACTATCCCTTCCATGAGAGTTCATTAATGTTAAGGTTCACGTTCCTCTTCCTGAAAGTGCATTACTCTTGGAGTTTAAGTACCTTACCTTGATTTTGTATTACCAGTAATGTCTACTAATCTTCCCCTAAGAATGCATTACTGGTAGAGTCCACTATCCTTTCCAAGGATGCATTACCAGCATGGTCTAATATGCTTTCCGTGATAGAACCTTTCCTGTAGCGTCCAATATTCATTCCCTGAGAAAATATTACTGTACGGGTCCAATATCCTTTCCCGGAGATTGCATTACTAGTAAGGTCAGCTATTCTTTCAGTGAGAGTGCATTAATGGTAGAGTCTACTAGCCTTCCCCTGAGAGTACTTTACTGGTAGGGTCTAGTAACCTTCCCCTGAGAGTGTGTTACCAGTAGGGCCTACTAACTTTCCCCTGAGAGTACATTACTGGTAGTGTAATAACCTTCCCCGTAGATTGCGTTACCAGTAAGATAAGCTAACCTTCCCCGTAGAGTTCACTACTGGTACAGTCAACTAACTTTCCCCCGAGGGTGCATTACGTGAGAGAGTATATATTTCCCCTGAGAATGAATTACCATTAGAGTGTACTATCCATCGCCTGAGAATGCATTACCAATAGGGTCCAATATCCTTCCCATAAAAGTACATTATAGTCTACTATCCTACCCCTGAGAGTGCATTACTAAAGGGGTCTATTATCCTTATCCTAACAATGCATTAATGGTAGAGTATACTATCCTTCCACTGATCGTGAATTGCTGCTATACTCTACAAGCCTTCCCCCGAGAGAACTGTACTAGTAAAGTCTACTATCCTTCCACTGAGAGTACATTGCTGGTAGGGTCCACTATCCTTTCTCTGAGAATGCATTATGATACGGTGTACCACTCTTTCCCTGAGAATGTATTACCACTAGGGTCTACTAACCTAACTCCCAGAGTGCATCACATGTAGAATCTACAAACTTTCTCCTAAGAGTACATCACTGGTAGAGTCTACTTCCCTCCCCCTGAGACTGCATTACCAGAATGGTATGCTAACCTACTCGTGAGATTATATTAATGGTAGAGTCCACTATCCTTTTCGTGAGAGGACATTAATGTTAGGATTCACTATCATCTCCCTGAGAGCGCATTACTGGTAGAGTTTAATAACCTTACCTTAAGAGTGCATTACCAGTAAGGTCTACTAACCTTCCCCTAGGAGTGTATTACTAGTAGCGTCCACTATCCTTACCTGAAAGTGCATTAACAGTAGGGTCTACTATCATTTCCTTGATAGAACATTACTGGTAGCGTCCACTATTCTTTCCCTGAGAGAATATTACTGTAAGGGTTCACTCTCCTTTCCCGGAGCTTGCATTACTTGTAGGGTCAAGTATCTTTTCCCTCAGATAGTATTAATGGTAGAGTCTACTAACCTTCCCCTGAGAGTACTATACTGATAAGGTCTAGTATCCTTCCCCTGAGAGTACGTTACCAGTAGGATCTACTAACCTTCCCCAGAGAATACATCACTGGTAGAGTCTTATAAGCTTCCCCTGAGAGTGCGGTACTAGTAAGGTCTATTAACCATCCCCTTAGAGTTCATTACTGATAGAGTCTACTAACCTCCCCCTGAGGATACATTACGTTAGAGAGTGATATATTTTCCCTGAGAATATCTTACCTTTAGGTTGTACTATCCTTCCCCTGAGAATGCATTACCGATGGGGTGGAATATTCTTTCCATGAGAGTACATTAAAGTAAAGTCTACTATCCTACCCCTGAGAGTGCATTACTAGTAGGGTCTATTATCCTTGCCCTAAGAATGCATTAATGGTAAGGTATACTATCCATCCCCTGAGCGTGCATTACTGATACACTCGGCTATCCTTCCTCAGAGAGGAATTGGTAGAATCCACTATCCTTTTCCTGAGAGTGAATTACCAGTAGAGTCTTCTATCTAGTCCCTGATAGTACATAACCGGTTGGTTCCACTTACCTTTCCCTGAAAATACATTACTGATAAGGTCCACTATCATTTCCCTGAGAATGCAATATTGGTAGGGTCCAATATCCTTTAGCTGCGAGTGCATTATTGGTGTGGTCCACGATCCTACTCCTGAGTGTACATTTCTCGTAGGGTCCACTATCTTTTCTCTGAAAATTATGATACATTATGATACTACTCTTTCCCTGAGAATGTATCATCACTAGGGTCTATTACCTAACCCTCAGAGTGCACCTTGAGAGTGCATTATCCGTAAGGTCTACTAACCTTCCCCTAAGAGGGCATTACTGGTAGCGTCCACTATCCTTACCTGAAAGTGCATTAACAGGAGGGTCTACCATCATTTCCGTGATAGATCATTACTGGTAGCGTCCACTATTGTTTCCCTGAGAGAATATTACTGGACGGGTTCACTCTCCTTTCCAGGAGATTGTAGAATTTGTAGGTCAACTATCTTTTCCCTGACAGTGTATTACTGGTAGAGTCAACTAACCTTCCCCTGAGAGTACTTTACTGGTAGGGTCTAGTAACCTTCCCCTGAGAATGCGTTACCAGTAGGGCCTACTGACCTTCCCCTGAGAGTACATTACAGGTAGTCTTATAACCATTTCCTAAGGTTGCGGTGCGAGTAGAATCTGCTAACCTTCCCCTGATAATTTATTGCTAGTAGAGTCTACTGACCTTACACCGAGAGTGCATTACGTTAGAGAGTAATATATTTCCCTTGAGAATGTATTACCATTACGTGTATTATCCCTCCCCTAAGAATGCATTACCAATAGGGTCCAATTTTCTTCCAATGAGAGTACGTTAAAGTAGAATCTGCTATCCTACCCTTGAGAATGTATCACTAAAACGTTCTATTATCCTTTCTCTAAGAATGCATTAATGGTATGGTACACTATCATTCCCCCGAGCGTGCATTCCTGGTATACTCTACTAACCTTCCCCAGAGTGTGCATTACTGGTAGATTCTCCTCTCCTCTGCCTTAGAGTGAATTACCAGTAGGGTCTTCTATCTAGAACCTAATAGTACATAATCGGTTGGTTCCACTTACCTTTCCCTAAAAGTGCATTACTGGTAAGGTCCACTGTCATTTCCCTGAGAATGCAATATTGGTAGGGTCCAATATCCTATAGCTGACAGTGCATTATTGGCTTGGCCCACGATCCTATACCCCAGAGAGTGCATCACTGGTAGGGTCCACTATCCTTTCTCTGAGAATGCTTTATGATACAGTGTACCGCTCTTCCCCTGAGAATGTAGAACCTTTTGGGTCTACTAACCTAACTCCCAGAGTGCATCATATGTAGAATCTACAATCTTTCTCCTGAGAGTACATCACTGGTAGAGTCTACTTCCCTTCCCCTGAGACTACATCACCAGAATGGTATGTTAACCTACTCGTGAGATTATATTAATGGTAGAGTCCACTATCCTTTTCGTGAGAGGACATTAATGTTAGGATTCACT
>JAUUDZ010091659.1:0-19892 GCA_032361705.1 Panulirus versicolor
TTGAAATGTATAGCTATGTATGTGTGCACGTGTGGACGTGTATGTATATACATGTGTATGTGGGTGGGTTGGGCCATTCTCTTGTCTGTTTCTTTGCGCTATCTTGCTAACGAGGGAGACAGCGACAAAGTATAAAAAAATATATATAATATAATATATATATATATACATGGCAGATATATCCCTAGGGATATATCCTTGCGCTACCTTGCCAACGCAGGAGACAGCAACAAAGTATAATAAATAAATATAAATAACAAATGTACTTCTAGATCCATCCCAACCAAATAATTAAAATTTATATCTTTTATAATGGATACAAAGCAGGATGTATTAAAAAAAAAAATCTGCCATCCATTTGAAAAAGAACACCTGAGACATGACATGTTTTCCTGATGAGCTACAAATGCACCTATCAGTGATATTGTTCCTAAATAACAAAGATTACAGGTTCCCTGCTACTGTTCCATTTAGACTTCACTTTGATTTCTAACTTCCTGATAATGTTGTTAGATGAATCAAAATCTGAAGAAGCTTCATTAATTCACCAATGATGACTGTACTGTGTACTGAGCAACTGGTTTTACTTTCAGTAATTTTTGTGGTATGACATCTTGACAGCTCTAATGTCCAGCGCTAGAAAGGTGTTCACCAGAGCACTTCTCAACCATGTTAACTTCTGTGCCATAAGGATTCTTCCAAGCAGATACCCTTAACTTCTGAGCTATGTCCTAGAACTTCATCCTCTTCTTAGTTCACCTTTAAATGCAAATCAGACAATTACCATCAAATTAGGAATGCTGGCCATGTTCAAAGGTTAAATATAATAAAAAACTTCAGTTCTTTCCAAATGGCACATGTTTCATCTAGCACTGTCCTCCTGTGCAGCAGATTTTTGAAATTTCAGAAATTCATATTCTGATGAAGGCAGTGAATACAGTACAGTACTTTTATCACTGATTATAGAAATGTACAAGTTATTTGGATGCAACTGAAAAAATTATGACCATATCCAATAAAACCATGAAATTACGTACGTTTTCCTCTGCTGCCACGGCAATTTGATGTACTGCTTTCTCTAATTTGAAGGTAATTAACCCAAAAGTGAGTGATTTACCAAAAGTTAACAAATGTAGGATGGCAGTGGACAGCAATAGTGCTTGCATTCCATCACCTTACAAGGCATTTTTGAAAGCTGGAATCCCCATCTGTACAACTCGCATAGTAAAAAAAATGAAAATGAATGAGTATTATCCACAAGAAGAAGGCTAAAGAACTGATGCTTCCACTGGCCTCTTACCTATTGGCACTGTCGTGATCATATATAGCTGCTATCATACGAAACATGAGAACAGACAAAACTTTGTCTAATGGATCCATACACCCTCTCTGGAGCCACTTTGGTATTGTTGTACGAGCATGGCTGAAGCCAAGCTTCTGGAGAATGTAGTCTACACCATAAGGCTCCAAGTTCTTTGTAGCCCAAGACAAAAGCCTGCAAAAAACTAAATCTTACAAAAAGATTCACAGGTATGAAAGAGGTTTCATAATATGAAACTGACATCTCCCTTAGGTTTCCCAAAATGTTCAGCAAAAACTGAGAGGAGTGGGTGAAAAGTTCATGAGGGTGGGCTTACGTGGAGTGTGGATAGAGAAAATGAAGACATTTATAATAATGGACCTGAAGTGAGAAATGAGTGTTGGTTGAAGAGAAAGGTAAATGTAACATGAGGTAGAGGGAATTTACAGTGCAGTGCATGAGATATATCAGTGTGGATAATCATATGCTGTGCAAAAATAAAAAAAAAGAGAGTTTTGCATGGACCTCTGTTTAATTCATACATGACTTTTCCCTTTAATGCTTTATGCTAAAGACAGTAGCAACAATGGAATAAGTCTCAAAAGCAAATTTCTAAGCTTACACAGGGTAAATAAGGTTTCATTTCGGACAAATTACATAAATGGAAAAACCATACAAAGGGTTATCACATTCTATAGACAAAGCAGTGCTTTCCTCTTGAATATATCTCTATAGTCCTTTAAGTTCACTCTGGAGAATATCTTTAATCTCACATTTATCAATGCATACCGAATAAGCAATTATTTCCATCATTTCAACCTTACCCTACTTGAGTTCTGTAACTTTAAACCATTCTACATGCAGAAATATCCTTACACCCTCCTTTGTATGGCTATTTCTCCATCCATACAAGGCATATGCAAGTATTTCAGTAATATAAAATTACTATTACATAATAATTCTTTAACTAACGACTTAAAGCCTATTTAATCATCTTTTCAATCATTCACCTCCAAATGTTCCTTTCCACAATCATCTGTTCCATCAACCAAACCTAGTCTCCTACCCCTCACAGCAAACCCAACCTAAAGAAAGATAGCAACATTTTTGTAAATAAGGCTTTTCTAATATGGACCACCACACCCTAAGAAGGACAGAATTAGCAGACTGCAGCTTACAAAGCTTACCGACACTATGTTAGAGAAAAGAATGAATTGTCGTAAGGAGGGTCAAAGATACAAATAAAGACAAATGGGTTTTATATTAGAAATGAAAAAAGATATGAAAGAAATGTGATGTGTGGACAACTCTGTACATGGATCAGATATACCACACCTGGCTGTTGCCAGAATTTAACTCACCTAACTGTAGGTTCCAAGTGCCATGTAGTGCAAGTAAATTCCCTCCAGTCTTGTTGCAGCAGCTGTGTTGGCTCATTGACTCTTACAACCTTGGGTTTCTTGTCAGCATTTTCCTTAGTCTCTTCATTATCGGCTCCAGGCTGCAATCAATACTTTTTCAAACTTGTCTAATTGGTTGAAGATTACAAAAATACCAGAAAGAAAAGACAGCTACCTTGGTCATAGAAGGGTAACTTGACAACTACTGAGGTGCTGGCTCACTATGCAACTATCACAAACCTTCCCAATACCCATGTGGGTAGTGGCAGCGATAAACCTCCCGAATCAGTAGCTGCTTACTAACCTCCCGAATCAGTAGCTGCTTACTAACTACTGCCTTCTGCATTCTATTATCATATGTTTTTTTTTGGTGATACATTTTGACACTCATTTGTAATGCTATCAACATCAACATTATCTTCTGTATATCATCAATCTGTTTTCTAAATGAACATTGATACTCAATGCCAGTCAGAATGATCCTCCTTTTCCAAAGGGATGATGAGCTATTAAGTCCTTGGGCCCATGTCTCACTCTCATATGTTGATGTACTGTACCCAATGTATACTCTGTGCTTGCATTTACATACCCAACATTTATGCCCTTCACCTGTGCTATAAATGAAATGCTTTCCCCTTGAATAGTTTAAAAAATAAAGTATTTTAAATTCAAAATGCTTCAACACAAAACTTGTGTACTCAAATGACAGCACATTAGAAATTATGACCAACAAAACTAAGGTGCACAAAAGCATCTTCAACTAAACCAAAATTAACATCATTTGGTCTCCATCCTTTTACATATGCATCACAATTACAAACTACATTCCTGAACCTCCCACTCAGTGCTGATTTTTCACATCACCCCTGATAGTTCAACTCTAAGTACAAAGAACTCTGCAGTACCACATTATTAGAACTGATGTGCATGCTAATTATCCTATCTTCATAACCAACCCACCTGGGTAATGTGCTCCTAATCTCATTCAGTAACCATATGCACTAACCATTATGTTCTGGAAAAAGTATATGACATTTTTGAGTGGAATGCTTTATGGGATGTGTTTAGGACACATGGGGTATGGGAACAACTATTGGATGGTGTGAAAGCCTTCTATACATGAGCATGTGCATGTGTAAGAGTGGATGTAGAGTCGAGTGAAAGTTTCGGTATACATATGGGTGTGAAGCAGGGCTGTGTGATGTCATCAGATGGCATGGAAGTGTACAAGATTCTCCATATGTTCAATACTAAACACAGGAAATAGCATTTATAACATGAAGGAAACCTAACAATATATCATGGAAAGGAAACTCACCACTTTCATTTTCCTGGCCTAAACAATGCAGCAAAGATGGAAGAATGATTAATAATCAACAATTCATTAAGCAGTAATAAATTTATGATGAACAAATCATTTAGTGTAATTACCTTGACAATTTTACTGATAAAAACAGTGGACTAATTACTACCCACATTCCAAAATATTAGAGAAGAGACCCTAATTTAGAAGTTTTGAGGCAGACATAATTCATAATAGTTTTATATATTAAAAGTTTCAAAGACTATTCCTTTTCATGTCAAGATCTGGTTCACATGCACTATGTCATTAATATCAAGCTGAAATCTTAAATCTAGCTGAATAATTATGAAACATGGATGGATTTTATAAAAATTTAAAAAAGAACACTTTTCCAGAAAACAAAAGTGTTCATGTGGTGTATGTTAAAGCACCAGCTTTTCCTGAATACAAAAATGTTCATGTGTTCATATGGTCCACGTTAAAACACCAACTTGTTTGTGAAAGAGTATTTAGCTCATAATAAGTGCACTACACACAGAAAGAGTTATCACTATAATTAAAATTCTTGGTCTCACCATCTTCTCTTTAGTGTCCTTAACATATGATGAAATCAGGTCATGGAGGAAGAAGAAGTTTTCAGCATCAACTGCAACAAATATGTGATCCTGAAACTCTGTCACCAGTGAGCACTCCACTTTTGGTTTTTCATCTGTTGGACATATAAATTATACGCAAACTGTATGCATGATATTTGTTAATTCAAATATGTTATAGTAGTCTCAAGGCTGCCTAAGAGACTGCAGCACATTATGAAAAAATGTCTCTTGCAAATAATTCTATCTAAACTGATTACTCCTGATTATGGCATGCAATAATTACATCAACTAAAGTTTGATTACAGAAAGACATCTTTTTATAAGAAATATAATACCAGTCCAATTATGACAAGAAAAGAGATGTTAAATCAGCAGAATGCTCGACAAGTAATCTGTAATTAGCTTTGATGTTTACGAGACTTCTTTCAGTATTTGAACAACTGCTAAAACACTGAAACCTACATCCTTTGACCTGGTTTTAACTAAGTCCAGTACTTTTTAAGCCTAACTGCTTCTGCCTCAGCAAAGTGGTATTGGGAAGAAATGAACAACAGTAGTAAAAAAGCATAAGAAAAGTCTAACCACATAACAGCATGATTCCCTTTTCTTCACAACCGACCACTGAGAATTCATCAAGTGCATCCCAAGTTGACTTGAATGAACAATCCATGCTACTGATAGGCTCAATTATTCAAAACTTAATCTTCCCCAGTCAGTTAACAGTATGACTACTTTAACTGGAATGAATTTCGGTTGTTTGTCCAGGGTTATCAATCATTCTGGTAAAGCATAAAATATTTGCAATAACTAGATTTTCAAAAAGAAGACTTGCAGATATAATTATATTTACAGAATCAAGGTCATAAAAAGGTATACATTTGGTCATTTGCAGAGATGACGTTACTATTACCAATATCAAATGAATATCAAAGTTATTAATATCTAATCTTACCAAGATACATCAGCATACTCATTATTCAGTCCAGACCATGTAGAATGGTTGAATGCAAATAGATAACAATACTATTCTTGACTTCCACACTCAAAAAAGATACAAAGAATGTTTACCCATGAAGTCAGGTGTGGTAGCAGTCTGAAGATGTTTTGTGTTGAGATGAATCTGCATTGAAGGTAAGGCAAAGATAGTCTCTGAAGAGTGGTTGTGATCTTGCAAACGAGCTGATGACCGTTTGCCTTCTGAGGATGGTAAGCTGTCACTGCGGTCCAAGGAAGGGAAACGATCCACATCTGTTAACAGGTGAAAGCAAAACCTTTGTTAAAAAGGTTGTAAAATATAAGAAATAGAGATAAAGAATCTAAAGATGACTTTATGAGCTACAAACATTTTGACTTCTTCTTTCCTAAAAATTGAACAGTTAAAACTAGCGAGTCCTCATGGCTCTCTAGAAAATGTTATTGAATCATCTATACATACAGTATTCATTCACTTTAGAATATCTTTTATATGCAAGAGCATCAACTCTGTTAAAATATATTGTTTAAATAATTTTTCTATGGAATTCCTTATGAAATTAATGAAAATAATTCCATGATGCCAAAATACATATTACTTGGTGTTAAGACACACAGAGATTGGTATAAAAAAATTAATATTCTTTCATTTCAAATCATAAGTGGAAGAAAGCTCGCTGACATTAGGGCCCTTCTTCACCCTTATCTTACTAATGAGTTGCATAAGGTACACATTCACAAAATATTCTTCTTTTCATGTTCTTTATTATCATGCAAAAAGCAAATAATTTCAATCCATCTAAGCTGTTACATATTATTGATAACTAATCTTGTTTCATAAAAAGCTTATTTACTTTTCCTTAAATACTAGTTTACTGTAAAATTCTTATTTAAAGATGGATTGATGGAAACATTTTAACAACTGGATATCCTGGTAATAAGGCAACAACATGTCAACATAACCAGCTTACTATCAAGCTCTGATGTACAGAAGGCATAATGGAACCATTCTTGGATGGTGCGGAACTGGGGTGGAAAGACCATATTTCTGGTGATCCTGCAGACAGTAGCCATGGAGACATGCTGAGCATGAGTTTGCTCCATTACCCCTAAGCTGAAGGTCAAGTTCTGTACGATATGGGTGTCACGTGGTGCTGGAAGGGTATGGAGACAGGAATTATTAAAGTTAGAGACATTCATCTAAGCACCTTCATTCAAATCTCTCCCAAGTTTTGTTTATTTAGAAATTTCTTTATCTACTTCTATTACTGCTTACTTACCTTACTATATATATCTGTTTCTATATATCTATTTGGTAAGATAACTGTTTCTATGAAAATTTATCTATTCAGATAGTTAAATCTCATTTTTCCCCTACAGACCCATTTATTTTGTTCTAACTCTCCCATGTTTTGTTTTCCATGTTAAAGCATCTCCTTTCAGTAGCTAAATTCCTCTTCATCAAATATGCTCTCCAATTCCAATTATTCCAATGACTAGCCCACAGCATAAAGCAAATACCAATGCAAGTAGCCAGCAAAGATAACTAACTGTCCCTGACTCAGATTCATACAACAAAAACAGTAACCAATGACAACAATTAGCAAATTCGAGTGTTCATGTGAAAGCAATATCAGATACATATTTGCTAGCCTACAGTTGCTGGTTTTATAGCAAGTGTATATGTTCCCCTACCACTAGGTCAGCAAAATGAATCTTTTACATCAACATTTGTTGCAACATTTGAGTACACAACCACTAAACATTCTACTTGTTTTCTGGGAATAAGGTATAGGTATTAGTTAGCTTATGTACCTAGTAATTAATATTAGCAATGATCCTGGCACTCATTTTACCTATTTTTGTATGTCAGATGTGAGTGAAAATTGGTCAGATTACAATCATATGTACAACATAATTTTTCATACTTTATTAGACATGCATTCATTATCTTATCTGAGATTACTTTGTCATCTTTTGCATGTAATTAATGGTTTAGTTTTTATCTAAGTATTCCAATGTTGAATATGTCTCAAAAAGAGAAAAATGAATATGAAAAAATAAGTAACTTGCTTCCACTCTGTATTCAAAATAACCACTGTCTGGTACAATGGATGATTAATGGGGTCACATTTATATTTCTATTAACCAAGAATCTATCCATCTATCTATATCTCTCATGACTGTTCCCACCAGGAACTCTCTCAAGGGATTGGTAATGGCAATTGCCTCTAAAACTAGTGAACTCCAGTGCTGTTTCTTAGCCTTTAATGCCTCATCCTTAACAGGCCACTGACAGAGGGCAACTCTAGCACAGTGTTTGTAGAGGCTCCAACCTAATGCTCCTTCTGACTACTTCTACTTAATACTCCTGCCTAATATTCCTACTTAATACTTCTACATAATGTTTCTACATAATGGTCCTGCCTTTATAAATACTCCTTCCTACTTCTTCTATCTAATGCTCCCATCATTTTGCCAGAAGGCAGGGCTAGAGCATAGTGCTTACTGCAAAAAAATCTAGTTACAAAGAATGAGCTCTGTGATAAATGTCATCAATTGTTATGTGCGACATGGAGAGATTGCATGTTTGTGGACATAATATTATGCCAGTAGTCCATATATGGGTGAGGCACAAAGAAAATACATCTACCTGGGTCAGAGAAGTGCAACTTGACAACCACTGAAGTGCTGGCTCACTACTTGGCCATCACTAACCCTCCTGATACCCAGGCAGGTAGCAATGGTAATATAGCCAAAAAGAAAAACCCAATAAAACTTGAACATTAACATTAAATTTTTTTTGAACTGAGTCTATATGTTTAAGAGCTATTAGTATCCTACATTATTTACAATACACTGCACAACACATATAACACCCTAACATCCATACTATTCATATAGTCACATATACAATGTATGGTAAACATGAAAGAAAATGCATGAAAAAGTAACCACTATTCGTTGTCAAAAATATCAAATGCTTCATAGCAACTTTCTTTTATGCATGTCTTTTATTTCCAGATTTAGTGAGGCAGTGTTAGGAATAGCTGATGTCTATATTAAACATAAACAAAATGTAGTTTAAAGCATAAGAGATTTGGTGTAACATAAAGACTTTTGACCTCTAAACATCTTAGTGTGCAACTTACGGTCTCCTGGCACCTCTTGTACTTCCGAGGTAAAGTTGATGTATGGTTCTTGGAGACTAAACAGGGCCCAAGACCTGCTTCTGAAGTTGACACCATGGAAACAAGCCAATGAGATTGTTTTTCCATGAAGCTCCAGTGATCCTCCTAGGACTGTTCCAGAGTCTGGCAAGGGCAGAGGTAGAGTGGTGAGTCGCAGCCCAGAAACGCGATATAACACACCCTGCCAGTGACGGTGGTGACGAGCATCTTGTCCAGATGTGACACCCAAGACTGGAACAGAAGTAAAGGGACATGAGGATATCAACTTTTGGGCATCATCAATTAAGAAACTAATTAAATGTGAAGAGACCAATAATTACAGCTGTTTACTGTACATCAGTCCAAAGAAATATTTAGAACTTTTTTGAGGTGGAGAATGTAGTAGTTCCAAGTGATTCTAAATTGCTACCTTGCAGTTTTCACTACATACAAAAAAGTTTCAGGATAATTTAAAAGATTCAGAGCTCACCACTAGCTAACTTGCGGTTTCCATCCTTGGGTTTTTGTTTGACAGATGACTTGTGTCTGGTGGGCTGGAGAGAGGAGAACACCCGCTTGCTGGACTTGAATTGCTGAGAGAAGAACTCATCAAGCTTGTGGTGCATCTTTAACAAATCTGCTGTAGTGGATTTGCTAATGATAAGCTGTAGCTGGTCCCACTCCAGGTCACCCAAGATGAAGATGGTTGCACCTCTATACAAACAGTGATGAGTAGTTTTCAGATTAATTCATATCACCCACTGTAAGATGACACTCATATCTGTGCTTCATTAATGGATTTTGATACATATTTAGTCTTACAATATATATTATGCTGTTTCACACTATGCAGAATTTCTTCTAAATGGAAGGATTATGTTACATCATTTATTCTAGTGATCTCCCATGTGAGAATATTTCCGTAAAATTTCATTGTTTTTAAGGCTAGAAATTGCCTTTCCTGCCTTAGCAAGGAAGTGTCAGGAACACTTAAATAACAATCTCATTTGCATACGTACACTCTCTAAACTGTCTAGTATGATGAACTTAAACCAGAGCCTATAATCCACTGCCAAGCTACTCCATATGCTCAGGTTCAGCCCACCAATAACATATTGGCATGCATTGACATCATTCAGTTTAAAGGCTTCATAATTCTCTGCCTTAATTACAACACTAGAGCACAATTGGCATGAAATGATCAAGCCATACTAGAACAAAGTCCTTGTATTCACATAAAAGTTTTACTGTGAAGATGACATCTTTACTTCAACCATATAAATCACAATAAAAACAAATTGTTATGGGAATTTGGTATACCTGCGTGTGGCATCTTCATCATTCTGGGCACACTGTTTAAGTTTCCACTCATCCCTCAATGTGACACCAAAAGATGATACCCGGCCCATTAGAACACTTGTTCCCATATAATCTAGGCGTGACTGGGATGCAAAGAGCTTGACACCAATAGTGTGATCAGGGTCTGTCCCTGGATCCTCACGAATCTTCACTGAAATACAAGAACTTTTTATCAGTGTTGTTAGCATAAAAATAACTCTCAATACCTAGGCATTAGTTTATTTTCTTTGACAGAGAGGTATTGTAAATGGAAGTGAAAGGCTAAATAGATAATGCCTTCTTGGAACAGAAGTAATCTTTTATGCCCAGATTACTGTATATGTACTACCCCCAACAAAACACTGGTAATTTATAAGCAGTCATAGACTGGGTCTATGTTAGTGGCACTGGGGCTGCTGTTATTTCTTAAGTACCTAATTTCTAGCTAAAACTTCAAAGAAACCTTAGCTTGCATGTCAATGATGTGAAAATTAAAATATATGAGGGGAGTGTTGAGAATTGCAACAACCTATAAAGACTAAGACAAGCTCAGCTTCTGGTAGACATGAGTCTAATGAAGTTCCATCTCACCAAAATGTGAAGTGATGATGAAGGAGTACCAGAAGCCCCAGCTGTAATTATAATCTTGTATGAATAAGGGGGCTGACAAAGTATCCATCACTAAAGCACAATATTGGACATGGTAAAAAGGAAAATAATTTTGTAGTAAATCAATATTAAAGTGGCATATCTGTACAAGGCCAAAGATATGCTCAGAATAATATTAATGGCATAAATCAAGAATACAAATAACCAGCTTACTCTACTAGGGAGACATAGATCTGCTGAAAAAAATTCAAGTTCAACAAAAAGCAACAAAGACTGTGACCAAAAATAAGGGAGCTAAGCTAAAGGGCATGCACTAATGGAAGAAACAAGGAAAAGGTGAGGTATGATTAAATCCTTCAAGCTTCTGAATCAATCTGACAATGATGATATCAATTAGCTTTTCAAACTAAACGAAAATAGATCTACTACACGGAATTAAAATAAGCAAGAAACACATTAGAAAATATGCAAATATAGAAATTCCAGTGTGGAAAGATGATGGATAAATGGAGAAGCTAAGTGAGGAAATGGTAATGCTATGAGTGTGAACAAATTCAAAATGGAAATGATCTAGTCTTACATATCCTACAATAAAAGTTGGTTTCTGACAGTTCATTGGTATTAAGTCAACTTACAATACATGTTGATTTCTGACAGTTCTATGGTGCCACCTACTATGCCACCTCTAGCATCTAGGCCAGAACCTCCTAGGCCAATACCAATGTACATGTTCTTGTGGCCACTACTCCCGATTGAAAGTCTGCCATTTGCCTTGAAGTCTTTTGTTGTCCAACTGGAGATACAAAAACAAATATTGGTACATGTCATAATTTCACTGTCCATATTTCTATGTCCTATACATTTTCTTCCATTCAGAACCTCCTCCACAAACTAAGATCTCTTAACATTTCTAAAAATAATTCCATACAACAAGTAGTTCTCATAAATTTATTCCCTTGTTCTATCCTTCCACATTAACAATGGATTTCACATCTATTTCCAATCATGCGTACTCAGATTCAATCTTCTAACTATTTTCTTAATGTACATTTTCTCTACATAAATCTTCAGCTATCTTTTAACATCTCCACTATTTTGTTCTTAAAACTATCTCTCTCTACAATATCTAATTCCTCACTACGGTAAATATTCTGACTCCACAGTTTTCCTTATAACAATCTCAACTCCAAGCACTCTAGTAACTGTTCTCTTGCTACAGACCACAGCTTATGAGGTATTACTAATGTGAGGTAAATTACTCATTCAACATACTCTTGCATTATTCTCCTTAAACTTCTAAGCATCTAAATGCCTTTCAACAATTTATGACATCTTCCACTTTACCATCCTTCCGAAACGTCCTAATCCATCATCTTTATTTATGTATCCAACCCATCTCTAACCATCTAATCATAGTCACACACTGACTCTTTCCTCATCTTGCTTTTAGCCTTATCACTGCCTTTCATACATTGTAGATGTAATAGCAAATGATTAGCAACTTGCAGCCTACAAAGGCTGTCAAACACAATAAAAAAAGGGTATGTGGAAGTTGAGTGCATTAACCGAAAGCACGGCAAAATATGTCAAGAGCAATAGTAAAGAATCTATAACAGCATCAGAGGAGGAAGTTAACAGGACCATGAGCTCCGAGGTGGATAACAAAAAAACCCCTAAAAGTTCACCAGCAATGTGATGTGAGTAATACTATCAGAGTAACGAAAAAGAGACAAATCTAGACTGATGATCATATTTACATTATATAAAGACTGTATTATATCATTGGAGAAGAATGTATTAAAATAGAATACAAGAAATAACAGAGAAACAAATATGAAAAGTCTACTCTAGGATGAAAGAAGACAAAAAGACAAATAAATACATAAGACACACGATGGAAAGGCCTGAAAAGGTAACTTTTGGAAAGAAGTATTACATCCTGGCAATTAAGGAAGGCAAATGAACTTTCATATCACAAAAGAGTTAAATGGGCATTTTTCAAAATAGTGATCAAGGTAAAAGAAAGACAAATACAGGGAGAAAATCCACTGGGAAATATTGGTGGGAATAAAGCTACCTGTAAAACTAAGAGGAAAGGAATATCAATCAAAGGAAGAGCAAACCATTCATTGGTAAACAATTATCATTTGGATTAGTGGTACATGACAAAGAACTAGGGTTTAGAAATCATAGTGAAAACAATATTTCTATACCTTAGGTTGAATCATAATGCAAAATTAAATCTTCCTTTTAACAAATCTAATTTTTTCATGACTTGTCTTCCTTTGAAATCCTGCAATCTCTGAAATCCTTCAGTAAGTTATTAATACTAATATCAATGGTTTACAAAACCCAATGTAATCAAAGATTCTACATGAGCCACTAGGAATTTACTGCAATGCAAATAGCTAAACACAACAAGACAATACGTACACAACATTACCCATCACGTTCCCCATATTCATCTGTACGCCTAGGCGGGTGAAGTTGACAGCAAAGAGCACCAGAGTTTCCCATGAACCAGCTTTATTTGCTATCTGACTAGCTCCTGTTCCATCCATCTCTCCTGATGCTCTAAATGTTGATGTTTCAACTGCATCTGCTGGTGCTCCCGGAGCATCATCACCTTCCTCACTGATGCTCTCGGTCTTCCCACCTGAATATCATATAGAAACTATCTTAACCATGCAGAGACTGAAACATGCTTGAATACAATTTTTTTTATAATCAACTACCTTTCCCACCTTGATGAGACAGTGTCAGATTCAAATGAACAACAACCTCGTTTGCACACATACAATATTTAGCTGTTATGTATAATGTACTGAAACCTGAGACTACTATCCATAGACAAGCCTCACAAATTTCTCAATGGTTTACTTTGATCTCTTCATATGCACTGGTTCAGTCCACTGACAACCCAAACTCATTCTGTCCAATGTGCACATTTTGCTACCCTTAAAAGCTTAGGCCCTGGTACCTCAAAGCCTCCATTCCATCCTCCCATCACCTCAAGTCTCTCCTTGTCTCCCCACTTGACACACATCCTCTTCTCAGTTTCTCTTTATTAATCCTCTTCAAATGTCTAAGGAATTTCAACACACCCTAGTTAACTCTTCAAATCAGACTGCAGCTGCTACCTTCGCTCTCTCTCCGAAAAGGTAATTTCTGATATAATCATCCCACCTCAAGGTATATACTGTCTTCAGAAATTTCACTTTCAGCACATTAATCCTCTTCCTTTCTTTTACTATCAATGCCCAAAACTCATGTCCATAAAACACCATTAGGAATGTTATACTTTAAGATACATCCATCTTTGTCCATACAGACATTGAGATTTCCTTCCTTGATGCATCTAGGACATTAGGCCCCTCCATCCTGTAACTCATTTCCCCATTATTCCATCTACTGCAATATCCACTCCCAGATACCTGAAGCATTCCATCTATTTAAACCATCTTGTCTAACCCCATTACAACAGACTATCATCTCACTTTCCATTTTATCTCATTTGAATTTTCTTCTTTTATTCACTCTCCCAAATTCTAACATCAGCCTCTAAAGTTTCTCTCAGGTATCTAACATTAGAGTCATGTCATTTGCAAACAGCAACTGATTTGCCACATGTGCCCATCACACCTCCATAATATTACAGACCCACTCATAGTTCCATGGCCCTCCCATTTACCTCACAATACCATAACACCCTGTCTATAAAACGGTCAAACAACTGTTACAATATCACACACACCTGACACTCTCCATCTTCATCTGGCATCCTACACCATTCTACTTTCCTGGTAAAAACTCCTCACTGTATTTAGGAGCTTTCCATTTACCCCATATCTCTGTAGCAGCTTCTGTAAAGCATCTCTCTCAACCACATCATACACTCTGTCTCAATCCATAAACCTCACAAAAAGAGTGATTCTTTCTCCATTTCTCACATATATCAATCAAAGCAAACACCTAGTCCACACTTACTTTACCTTTCCAGAAAGCACACCGCTCTTCCCAGGTTAGCTGCTCTCATTGACTACTAACACTACCACATTTAATCTTGTAAAAGGTCTCCTCTCTCCTTACAATATTATTCACCATGACTTTCACACTCTTAATTCTTCCTTATACCAAACATACCACATCCACCTCCCCATCATCTGATACATTCTTCTCAAGGTACTCATTCCATCTCATTTTCACATTTTTGATATTACTTCTCCATCTACTCTCCTTAATGTCATTCTGTATATATCAAATGGTCCACTCAATATTTGCCTCCTTTCATTATTCTCTCTGCAGCTTATCATTAGTCTCTCTCCATTTCTTTTCTGCTCTTATACCTTTTTCTTCACTTCCTACCACTTTCTAATTTACTCCTTATCACACTCTGTCCTTCCTTACAGGTACCAACAAGATGCCTCCCTTTTCTGTCTCTCCAGCAATTTAACATTCTTATTCCACCACTCAATAATCTTTCCCATGCATCCATGCCTCACCTTCTGCTCATTATACATCTGCACATTAATGCAATGCTTCCCTAATCACTCTCCACTTAACCTCTACTCAAGTAGTTTCATTCCTCTTACTCTAAACCAATCTTCACTCAATCTCTCAGTATCTCTCCTCACATGCCACTTTTCTAATCTCACAAATTTTCTCTACTTTCTTCAGTCAAGTCATATTCTTTATCCCTTAATCTTTTCCTTTATCCCTTAACTTATGACCAACTTTCACTAGCTGCAGTGGCTTTCACAGAGACAGTTAAGAGCAGATGCTGGATTTTGGAATTTTCTGAATTCTGGGTATCTACTATGTCAAGGAGACCAAACAGGAGACATAATAAATAATAACTTATCTTGTAGATATTTTCCCCACATTAAGACTAGAATTATTCACTGCACTTACTAAAAATTCTTGGCAGTTTCCATTCCCAAAACTTATGCAAATTAAGGTGATTACTTAGGTGAAGTGCTGAGGTGTTGCATCTGGCCTAGATGAGGTTGCAGGGGAGTAAACATGAGTGTTATCTTGCTGAAATGAGGCTGATGCCAGAAGAGAGGCAGAAGGTAGGTCTAAAATTTCATCCTTTGTAGGAGCCAGTGTGGATGTGCTTGGAGGATCATTGAAATGGAGTTCAAACTCAGAAGCATCAGGTAAAGGACATGGTTAAGGGGTTACAGTTTCTGTGTTGGGTAATGGGTCACTTGCTTCATGTAATAAGGTTTTTTTAGTCAGCTTTTATGCAATATTAGCAAAATCAGCAATAGACAATTACTCAGAAGCTCAAGTGCTGAGGTATTCAAATTAAGAACTGTACCTGCACAAGTGCTGGATTTCAGTTGACGGATTTTGGAATGCTGGATTTGGGACATCAGAGAGTGGCTTGCCAAAGCTGGTACAAACAGGTAATGACACAGTGAATAATGCCCAATCAATATTTTCATCACCATTATATGAATCCTAAACCGTCAAAGTGAAACTATCTGTAAAGCTAACACATCTACAATACTTTAATACACTACCTGTCAATTTCGGACTCTTCCTGATGACATCAGAATCAAAATTAAGTCTGAGTTTATCTCGTGCACGACTGCCAGCACCAGCACCACCCAAAGGCTGAGCAGTTGTGGGTGTTGCTTGGCCTGTTCCACTACTTATGCTCCCATTCTCTCTACGACTGTCACTGCCCTCAGCAGAGCTGTAAAAGAAATATCATCAATTCAAATGAAGTCAGTAGCTTAATACTGCCACCTTGAATCAAAATCTGATATGTGATTATATTCACTACAGGTACTTTCACATACAAGCTAGCTGGCAAAATACTGAAGGAATGGATATCAGTAATTCACTTTATTTGTAGAACAAATAAAATCAAAATGAAAAACTGAATATATCAGTGATATTCATCCAGTAAGGACAGGTCCTTGCAAAATCACCATGATATCTGAGCATCAGGAAGCATATCAGTTCATTCGTTTTGTCTCACTGTAAGTTTACGATATCCCATCTGATGTTTGTATCTTGCTTTGGGGAATGATGGAAGTTCTGACAGCTACAATACAATATTCTTTATGAATTATTTGCATGCCTACTCAATGAATCTTATGCTCAAATTAAGAATCAACCAAACCACTTTCTTGAATGCCTCAACCTTAAATGGAAGTCATTATCATCAACAATCTCATCTTCCTTACAAGATTTCGCTACTGAAGATGACCTAAGCTGATGAATGGTATGAGAAGCCTTCTTTCATTCCTGAGTACACCAATATCCAACTCATAAACCTATAAACAAATGGCAAGACAGAACAAAAGAAGGATGGAGGACTCCCCTATAGTGACAGAGAAAGCTTTTACTGGAAACAATCTCCCTAGGCTTTAAGAGACATTTATCACTTCCAATGACAAAAATTCAACACTAAGAAAATATGCAAAATGTGACATGCTCTTCCTTTACTATTCACAGAGCTTTGTAATTACCAACTTGTATTAAACAGGGGTGGGGGCCCTATCTTCTGAACATTCTTTACTAACATACCACTTCTTCAATATATGTATACTGTCTGCATTAACCATGTTCTTATTCATATAATTCCATTAAGCCATGTGGTACAATATTTTTCTTGGAGAAATGGGGGTCATAACCCAGGATTCATAATAATAATTGTAACAACTTTTGAGCAAACTTAAAAACATACAATGCACTTACAAGCCCAACTTCAAATGTAAGATGCAGAAGTATCTTATTGCAATGAATCTAAGATCTACCAAGATTAGCATTAATTATAGTAGAATATAGAGTAAAAGTAAAATGGTCTATGAATTAATACCTACAGACAAGATGAGCTACAGCATACAACAGTAAGAAAAAATAACCTTGAAGAATGTCGTTTGGGTGGCACATTATGACTGGGAAGTGACTCTCCTGAAGAAGCTGCTGGGCTGGCTTCATCCCACTCACTAGACATAGCACCACCAGTGAAGTCTCCTAAAAACAATCGTCTCACAATAGATCTCCTGTACCAGGCCCGAGGAAAGGCTAGAATCTCTGTCAACCTCCTCATGTCATACTTGAAATGTGCTGCCCCTATGTCCACTATGGCTGAGGGTAGAGAATTAAGATTACACTACTAAATTGCTTTAGTAACCACATGAAGCTTTCTCTAGATCCATAAATGTCACAAATCCCTCCCTTTCTCCACGTATTTCCTACACAAATTCTTCAAAGAAACCACCTAGTCCACACATCCTTTACCATTTCTCAAGCTACATTGCTCCTGCCCAATCTGAAGTTCTGTGCAGGCCAGTGTCCTCTCAATTAACACTTCCCATAAGACTTACCAAGCTTACTCAACAGACTCTAATCAATGTCTCTCCTGTTCTGTATACTTCTATTTCTAGCTGTGGATTCATTACAGATCTGCCTATCAAGAAAATAACATCATTTTAATCCATTCTAACTGGGAGCTAGGTGCAATGAACCAGTGGAGGGGAAGATAAGGTACTGAAGAAAAATTTATGCATAAAGATAAAAGCACTATCTTTCATTTCTGATATATCAAGAAAAACTAAGTATTTGTAAAGGAAATTCTCGTAAAAACTAAGGCCAGATATGCTAAAATGTTCACTCAGTTGATGGTTTCACCTGTCTGGGTCACACTATTTTTGAGGGTAAAAAATGATAATATAACATACTTCTTAAAATATCTAATGACAAAAGCAACAATTCAATTTAGAAATTTCTTTTTAGTAGGATTGGTGTTATCCTGGACACTTTTAAGAGTTACAATGGCTCCCTGTATTGTGATGCTTTTGAACACACTACTATGCAAAGTCCACAAACATGCTCAGATATCTCCCAAGATGATAAGGTTGAGTATCTGCTGTGAGCTGCCTGATGTGATTATGACTCATATATATTCAGCGTGCACTCCATTAAATTATTGTATGTTCTCTGAAGATATCAAGTGTTTAGTTTAATGACACCAATGCATGCATATCCCTGATATATAAGATGTAGTAGGTCATTATAATAAGGTACCTCTGATTCTATGAGTGATATCAGGTCATGTGGATGAAATCATATCACCTCAAAGCAGCTGGTATCTGTTTATATACATGTGTTTTATGTCTTATCCCTATGTCACTGTGTTCATTATTTGACTTCTGTTCATGTAAAGGTAATATTACAATAGAATACAAGTTAGTGTTAAAGCTGAGTAACATAAAACTGGAATGCAGTACCAGAGAAGTTCAAACAGGACTATTTCTAGTACATGAATATGTAGATGGAAAATAGTAGTAATGAAAGTCAGATTATAGAAGTTAGCTAATGACTGCCTGTGATATATTACACATTAGAATAAGGTGTACAACTCACTGGAGAACCTGATGATAGCCTTGGCTGAGTCTGCAACATTAGATGATTTCACTTTGGTACTGATTTCTGGCTTGAAGTTAATTTTACGTGATCTGGAAATGTGAAACTTGACAAATTCTACCATGACACTGAGGGAGTCCTTCCGTTCACTGTCTGTGAGTGCTCCCAGGGGTGAGGTTGCCAAATAGGGAGCTCCTGAGGTGCCACGCTGTTTTCCTCCATATGGATGGAAAACATAGAGAGAGAAGTCTTCCAAGACGCCTGTTACACTTAATCCACCAATAGTTGCCTGGAGCTTACTGCCCAAGTCTGGCATTGATCTGTTAAGAATTTAACTGTAATGACTAACCAAAAAGAACAAGGAAAATGGTAGATATAGCATTGTAATATCATACCTTACCACAAGAAACAATTTACTGCGAGAATGCACTCACCCATCTTCAGCTCTCTTGGAGGAAAAGACAAGGTTAAGGGATGGCAGTTGCAAAAGACATTCCACACGTGACACTGGCTGACATGAAAACCTGCAATGTAGTACATAAAATTTAATATCAGCTGTATAATTTTTTCTTTTGTTAGCTGAGTTCACACAGGCAGCAGAGGCCCTAATCAAGGCCATCCCATAAATGCTATATATTTTTTACTATTATCATTATTATTATACTTAACCGCCATTTCCTGTGTCAGTGAGGCAGCGCAAGGAAACAGACAAAGAATGGCCCAACCTCTCATATACACACACATATATACATAAATGCCCATATACATACATATCAATGTATACATACACAGACATATACATATATACACATGTACATA
>JAUUDZ010091770.1:0-19890 GCA_032361705.1 Panulirus versicolor
CCCACTGCCCTCTCCCCCCTCAACCCACCCCCCATTGAGTATCTTTTTAGATGCGTAAATATGAGTATCTAGATACGTAAATATCTACCCACTGCGCACGTGGGGTGTGGTAAATAGACATGCACGTGTCATGTCGACCAATAGACACGTGCACGTGGTTGTGGAATGTGTGTAAAGTACGTGCGAGGCGTAAATCTGCGCCTTAATGGTGCTTTAAATTATCTTCCTCCTGACGGGTCAGGTCAAAGTCCATTTGTGTCAAAGGTCACGTCATGGGACGAGGAAAATACTCCATCAGTCAGGATGTTTGAACACGTAGGAGCTAGTCTGTTGTTTGAACACGTAAGAGCTAGTCTGTTGTTTGAACACGTAAGAGCTAGTCTGTTGTTTGAACACGTAAGCTGATCTGTTGTTTGAACACGTAAGAGCTAGTCTGTTGTTTGAACACGTAAGAGCTCGTCTGTTGTTTGAACACGTAAGAGCTAGTTTGTTGTTTGAACACGTAAGAGCTAGTCTGTTGTTTGAACACGGAAGAGCTAGTCTGTTGTTTGAACACGGAAGAGCTAGTTTGTTGTTTGAACACGTAAGAGCTAGTCTGTTGTTTGAACATGTAAGAGCTGATCTGTTCTTTGAACACGTGTGATGTTCTGTTGTTTGAACATGTAAGAGCTGATCTGTTGTTTGAACACATAAGAGCTGATTTTGTTTGAACACGTAAGAGCTGATCTGTTGTTTGAACACATAAGAGCTGATTTCTTGTTTGAACATGTTGCTGAATGTGTGTTGGCGGACTCCAATATAACCCCTGCCTGTGTTACCTTAGGGGTCACACTGGTCTGATACTAGTGTGTGTCATAAGACCATAAGGCCCAGAGGACTATTGATGTACGTACTTATTTTCATAACAAAACTGCAAAGGTCACCTGATCTTCATTGAGTATCACGGAATGAAGAAAGACCCGATCCCCTTCATACAAACTCAACCTTACAGCCATAAAGGTCACTTTGGCCAGTTCTGTGTCGTTAGCAAATGGTGGACAATGTCGTTAAGGGGGGGTGATGGCCATAAAAGTATCTACACACAACACTTCACATACAGAGGGATCTTTACAACAAGCTACATTCAGAAAAAATAACATGAGAAAAAAAATTTGTCTTAACTATGAGGATAGTCCACATGTCTTCTGCACCTCCATTGTTTTAACTCATAAATTGCTCTATTCACCATTTTCCCTAACCTTCCAATTTGTCCCCATGGGTATGACATCTCTCTAACTACTAATACTCTACACTACATCATGATTAAGACATCTCCACACATTTAACAGGAGCAAAAGATGGGATTGTAGATCCCAATGTATAATGCAATACGATTTTCCTGTATTTGTAAGATCATGGAAATAATGATCAATAAGTTAATTTTCCTATAAAACCACATAATTGTTGGTTTGTTGGGTTTTAAAGCAGTCGACTTATGAGGAAGGTCATTATGCCTGCAACCCTATTTAATATGTGATTGAAATCATCCCTAAATACCTATTCTACAAAGAATTAGAAGTAGAAAAAATAGAAAAGTATCATTCTGATATCATGATAAAGAAAAATTATAATCAATAATAAATAATGGAAAGATGATTTTGTGGGTATTGAACCAATGTGATGGCAAACATGAAGTCTTATGTAGATACTGCTAACATCTTATGCTGAATGCCTCTTATAGATTCAACCCTTGAACAAGATTCACATAATACAAGGATTTCTATGGTTATGGAATAGCTGCTTTGGCTTCATACTGGTACACCACTATGTTTTTGATCCTACAAAGTTAGAATAATAATATCATTCTAACCTTGTAGGATCAAGATTAAAGTTCCTACCATAATGCATGTCCTTAGTGGGAAGCTCAACTTTGCTTTAAATGTGACCCAGAGCTACAAATTCTGGTGAAATCTAAACCACAGCAGCTTATCCAGGGTAGTAGCCACGTTTTTATAGATATCTGGCTACTTAACGGGGAGTGAGAGAAGGAATTTCCATTGTATAATTCCTTTGAGTGAAAGGAAAGGAAAAATAAATCAGCTATCTTCTTCAGTTTTATAACCTCATTACTATGGTTTACAAAGAAAAATCTAACATGAATCTAGGATGAAGATTCATAAAAGATGTGAACAGTTCTAATATCAATGATGTATTGGTATTGGCCATATTTGATGATGTATTGATGTTGATGGAATTTTGACTGATGCTGCAGATACTTTAAACAAATAATTGATGAGAATAATCACGAAATTTAAATGAAATAGTTTGAAGGAAAAAAATTCTGTCTATGATTTTCAGCAGGTTTTGTATTATTATAAATAAAACTTGATTTCCTCAATGTACCATTGCTGTTATGAATAAGAATATCTTTAAAAATGATAAAAGTAATGTGTTAATCAACTTACACTTTTTTTTCTTTATGCAACAGAAATGATGAATCCAATCTAATACTTTTGTATTAATGTACCATAGGTTTAATGCATACACACTTTCATTATATTTAAGATGAATTCAAAATGATATTACTTGATAAGGAGAAAAACCAAAACAATTTTCAAGTTATTCATCTCTCCCGATTTTTGTGAATGACTTTAATAGCCAATACATTTTAATGAATTACTGTTTAATATTTCATATTCTATTTCTCTGACTGAATACTGTCAAAATATGGTATCTGTAATAATGCTTTGTTTTTTACTTACCCTTACTAAACAGGCATAGTCTCATGGACACTAAATTACTAAATGGTTTCTTAACCATATTCAATATAAACAGAAGGATAACAAGACAAAAATTTCAAAAATTCTTTATTTTTTGAAAGAATTGTTATCAATGGTAAAAACCAGTATTGGTATTAGAAACTTTTTTGCTACCAGTACTCTACTAACTAAAATCTAGGGTATTATGCTAAAACTAACACAAATATACCTTGAATGACATAAGCACTGTTAACATCTTACTAAACAACAAATGAATTTACGTAGTATGTCATACATGTTGTGGATTCAATAGAAATGTAGTAAAAAAAAACTAACAAGGATAAGGATTACTGTACTCAGATAGCTGTGAATTAGCTCTTTGTTCAGGAGACCATGGCTCAAAGAGTTGATATTTTGTCAGTGTTGATCAAGACATGTCTTTAATTTTAATGGTATCCTAAATTAGTGATTTGCAATATGTATGTATGGATATAACAATCAATATCGCACATAACAAAAAATGATGTGTTCCAAATTCTAGAATAACAGTTGTAAAGTCTGTATTTTCAAATATATAATTATGCGCAGAAACAAGTCAGAGGCATTCACTGTTCCTTGTGAGCTACCAAATTCTTCATACAAATGGTTTTCATCAGTTGATACTATCAGTCTTACCATAATCGTCTCCATGGAAGTAGAAAGCACAGAAAGCGAAACTTGACTGTTTACATCTATACCTGTCTCTAGGTTATCTAAATCTTGAATACACCCATTTGGTTATAAAAAAATATGTTTCACACCAAACAGTTAACTCCTTAAGACAATATTCTCAAATGTACCTCATCATTCTTAAAAAGAAAGATGATATTTAGGATCATTCCAGTCAAGTTTGATGTCTTTAAGGTGGGGCATAGAAGGTATTTCTTCTTTCAATATTTTCATGTTTTTTTCTTCTTAAACAGCTGTCCCATCACCTTACTTGTAAGTGGAACAGCACTGGACAAACTCTGATCCCTCCTTGCTTTCTTGAACTGTCCAGTCTGTCTTGAGTATTACAGAGGCTACCTTGAAACCATAAACTGAATTCTTCATGTTTGCAACAGGATAGTAATTTTTTTTCTGTAAGAAAAGAGGTACGGACGATTGCTGCATATAATGTATGAAAATCAAGCAATGCAGTTGCTGTTAGCTTTCTGCAGGGGTCCCATTCTTTGTTATTGAAACAAGAAATAAAGTTTCTGGAAAATCAGCATTTCTAAGAGTCTTGGCTGCTTCCAAAGTATGTAATGTAACTTTGGCTTCTGTGTCTGCCAATTTTCCTGCAGTATCAATTTCTTAATTCAGTGCAACCACAATCAAGGACCCTGAAATTTCAAGCATTCCTAAAGCCTCTTCCACTTGTTATTAGTTATTATAAAAAGGCTCATGGGTGAATTCATATTTCAATTTTGTTTATGTCATTTAGCATTTACATTCTAATCTCAGCTGCCACTGGTATTATTTTCTATATTCATTCAAACAATTTATTCTGCAGAATGACTCTGACATTTACTTTGAAAGTTCTTCATTAGTGTGAATATCGCAATTATGACATTACTTCATGTTAACTTTTTCAAAGTTACCCCACTGAGTCAAGCAATCAATCCCAAGGCTGTAAATGTCTTTGTATGGATTTATTACATTTGGAGTTACTTACCTTAATATAATCCAAAGATATGTTGAATAACTCCCTCTTCCCTCCTCAGATAGTTTCTCACAAATAATTATGTGTAGGTAACAATGACTGAACGGTAGCATAACTTGTTCTTTTGTGATTTTATTTTCCCCATTGCAATACAGCCTGTGACTCTACTGATGTATTTGTTTTGCTGGTGTATATGTCTGAAAACTACTTGCTTGAAACTTCTCTCTGTTCTCGTCTTACGACATCTTCACTCTGTTCACTAGCTAATTAGATTCAAGACATATAATGTTCTGATAAAGGACTCATTCCATAACTCAGTCCACTAAATTTCCAAATGAGTTTTGATTCTAGAACTAAATAGTCATGTTTATGTTCTTAGCTAAACCAAATTACCATACTTAAGACCATCTTTTCTTTCAGACTGTAGTTTCAGCTGTTTTGTTTCTCTCAGGTGACAACATATACTGAAAGACAAAAAATTTATCATGAATATTTCAATGACATTATTGTAGTGATATGTATATTCAGACATAAATACCTTCCTTCTTTAGTAAAAGTACACTCTATATACAAACCCATTTTCTTTGACACTATACAAAATGAATTAGGGCTGGATTACCTGTGCCAGGTATTCCATGGTATGTGGCCCCTAAGAACACTTCAAATTATAATATAATAAAGTCTCTCCAGTATGTGACCATATCAAATGCCTTTTTTTTCTTTCTTTCATATCTAATCAGTACTTCCCACCTTAACAAGGTAGTGTTAGGAATAAATCATTGGCCTTAGGGGAAAAATCTTTGTCTTGCCCCTTTCTCGGTCATTTCTTTAGGAAATTAATGATACAAGGGGGAAGGATTTCCAGCTCTCCTGCCCCTACCCCTCTTAATTGCCCTCTACAACATGCAGGGGTAGCTGTCTTTTCTTTCCGCTTCTCCTACATGTACACTGCTAGTATTCTGTCCACAAACATTCAATTTCTCCTAGTCACAAATAGCAGTTGATAACACTTAACTCATACAACTCATTCTTCACAACTCTAGATTTTCCTGTGGTGAGTGCTTTGCGCTAGCCCTGCCTTTTGGCAAAATGGTAGGAGCATCAGACAGAAGTAGTAGGTAGCAATGTTAGACTGGAGCTTTAGGTCGAAGTAGTAGGTAGGAACATTAAACTGGAGCTTCAAGTAAAAGTTGTAGATAGGAGCCTTAGCTGGGAGCATTAGGGAGAAGTAGTACATTGTAACATTAGGCGGGACTATGAGGTACACACACTGCACTACAGTTGCCCTTTGCCAATGGCCTGTTAAGGTTAAGAAACTAAAGGCTAAGAAGCAGGACTGGAGTTCAACAGTTTTGGAGACTTTTATCATGGCTACCCCCTTGAGGGAGTACCCAAAGGGAACAGGCATCAGTGATATAGATAGAGAGACCAAAAAAAGTAAATGCTTTGTTGCCAACCAGTGCCTCTCTGACGTTCAACTGAGAGGCAGTAGCCATAGATGCACCGATTATGAACTGGAAAAGTTTGAACCAAAAATATCTCTTTTGCCCACTATTTCTAGTAATCCATGTCCCCAAACAGAAAGAGATAACTATGGCACCTGAAACTTCCTTCAGCTTTGCAACTGTTTCAACCGATGACTCAGGTTTTTCAAGACAACAGGGAATGATAAAATCATTGTGGAGAGGATGCTGACTGGCCAGTGGGTGGACTTGGACCAAGCCAGCAGGCTGCTAATGTCAAATAAGTAAGTGGTGAACAATGAGTTAGAGGAACTTATATCACCAGACGGCAAGGGTTTAAGAGTTTTTTCAACCTTAAGCAATCCTACAGATTCTATCAAGGGACCTCCCTGACAAGAAAGTCTTTCATATATCAAAATCTGCATTTTCACATATATTCCTGTACTATTTGAGAGCAAGAAAAATGGAAAGTATAAATATCCTAGAATAACATTAAAAGGCTCATCATGAGCTTTTCTTTAGCATATATTCCACAAACTACATCTCTGTCTGTTCAGATTAACCATAACCCAGCACTTTCACAATACTACTGCAGATCCTAGTAGTACCTGATCAACTGTTGGTACTCTGGTAGGTTGCCAGCCTCTGTGAAAGATGACTGATCTCCTGCTTCAGTGCAGCAATGGTCTGCTGGCTGGCTGCCTCACGCTCCTCATGTTCTTTATCATTTTCTTTCTGCTGAGCCTGCGGAAATTCTGGTGTTTGACAAATGTAGCATGTGGGATCTATACAAGTCTCATAAGAATTACCTAAGCAGGTACATTAATCATCTGGTTCCCAACATGGGACCATCAACCCTTAAAGGGTACATGAAACTTCATAAGAAAGTATGTGAGGCACATTCTAAGAAGTAAAAGGTATATTACCATTGGGCTATTTTGTGTAAGAAGAGCACTGCTTTGGCACATAAGATTTGCTCAAAGCTTCATTATTTTGCCAAGATTCATCAATAAAGAAATAAAAATTAACATTTCTTTTATCAAAAAAAATATGACTTGTCATTGAGAAGGGGGTATACCAACTGAAAAAGGCTTGGAACTACTGCATAAATCAATGAATATTTTCATTTGGTCATAAGAAAGTTAAAAGCATACCTGCCAAGAGAAGAAATTTGAATAATTCTTCTTCAGCTCACCCGACAGTTGATCAACCTTTTTATTTAGTGCATCTATGACAAGCTTATTCCTATAGTCTTCTTCCATAAATTCTTGTAATTTTGCCTGATCATCCTGCCATAGAAAAAAAAAAAAATTTGATTGACCTCTAATTTCTCAGTAAAGTTTTCTTTCCACTTCAAAATTACTATTTTTTTCAAGCTGTATAAAAACATTTTCATACTCACAGAATGAGATAAATAATTCAAAGTAAACTTAGCCATAAAAAGCCTATGATAAGTTGTTGTGCTATCAGTATTAAAGATAACAGTAGACTGTGTATGTTTCATCATGATTTTTACATACTGACTGAGTGATTATCATTTTGTCTTTCTGTTAAGGAAAGGAAGAAAATGATACTCTCATATATGATCAAACACACAGGCCTATGGGTGAGAATATAACGAATGGTAGCATAGACGCATAAACCTTAATAAAACAAAATATTTCCATAAAAACATGCTGAAAGATGTTGAATATGTCAGAAAAACTGAGAACACTTTAATACATCATGGGGAGTGAGCGTGTATGCTTTTAGTGATTATCATGATGAATAACTTATCTAGATGAGTATTTCAATGCATGTTACATAAAAAATAATGCAAAGACTGGAATATTAACAAACTACTAATATGATGCGTCTGACCTGTTCCAGGCCACCTGATCCACTATTCTGTTGCATCAGCTGCTCCACCCGTTGCTGGAGTGAGTTGATGGTCTCCAGCTGCTCCTTCTGCATAGCAATATATGTTTTATTTTCCAGGATAAGTATACAGTCCAGTATGATTACACATATTGAGCATGTAAACATGCACACATACACTCATTTTTGAATGAGGCGACAGCTGAGGGTAAAATTGCAAGGTATAGGGTTCCTGGTGTAAATGAAAACAGGGAACAGCTTGATGAGTTTTGTTCTTAAAAGAGATTGGTGACAGGGAATCCTTAATTAAAAAAGGTACATGTATAAGTTTACAATGATGAATGAGGCTGACATCAACAGAAATTATTAGATTATAACCTAGCTGATAGACATTTAAAGAAAAGGTTGTTATGTGTGAACATGCTCAGATGGACTGCTGCAGGGATATTTAATTCTTTTTTTATGGAAAATTGTGAAATACTGTAGAACTTTTAAGCAAAGAGGAAATGATATGTGGGAAAGAAAAGGTGAGTGAGTGAACTTGGAAAAGAAGCTTGTGTGCAAAGATATTAAGAGATTGAGCAACAAAGGCTACAGGGTGAGTGTAAATGAAACTAGAATGAAAAGTATTCAGAAAAGTAGTGTTTAAATGTGCAGGTGAAGTGTTTAGTAAGTGGAAGGTTGAATAAGGGCATAAGAAAAAGGGGTAAAGAGAGGTGGGATGAGGGAGTTATATTACTAATGAGAGAGAAAGAGAGGTGTATGGATGGTATCTGCAGGGAAGGAGTGCAAATGAGTGAGAGGTGTACAAGAGAAAGTGGCAAGAGGTCAAGAGATAGGTTTGGGAGATGAAAAAACGGCAAATGAGTACTGGTGAACTTTAGGAAGATTAGGAAAACGTTTTGGAAGGTGAACAGTGTAGGGAAAGCATGATAAAAGATGGAATTGAATGTAAGGAGAGAAGATCGGAAAGTGGTAACTTTTAAAGATGAGGTGACATGGAGATGGAGTAACTATTTGGAATAAGTGCTGAATGGGTTACAAGATAGGGTAGAAGATACGATGTGTTTGGAATGAGGTTGTATGTGGAGTGAAAAATATCATGGCAATTGGTTTGGTGGAAAGAGATGTGGTACTATAGTCTTGTGTAAGATGAAGTGTAACAAGGCTGCAGGAGTTGGTGGGACTACATTTGATTGTCTTAAGGAAGAGGGTGATAGTGTTATCAATTAGTTAGAGTTTCAGTCTACATATGGATAGGGTGACGTACATGAGGACTGGCACAAAGCATATATAGTGCCCTTATATAAAGGCACAGGTGACAAAAGTAAATGCTCAAATTACTGGGGTATAAGTCTGTTGAGTATACCTGGTATGGTATTTAGAGGATGATTAAACAGATGGAGGGATACACAGAGCATGAACTAAGGGAGGAGCAATGTGGCATTAAAGATTTGTTGAAGATATACTTGGCATCTATGAATCTGGAGAATGAATATGATAAAGTTGAAAGAAAGACCCTGTGAAAAGTGATATCAAAATATGGTGTAAAAATAAAGTGATATGCAGAGGGGATCTTTTAAAAGAAGAGTAAGGCATATGTGTGCGTTGGAAGGGAGGAGGGTGAGTCATTCCAAGTGAAGGTGTGTGTCTGCATCAAGGGTGTGTAATATCACCATGGTTATCTACTTTGCCCATGAATGGTGAGGTGAGGGAGGTCAGTATGAGGATCTTGGAGAATGGGGTATGTTTGAAGTAAATTGGGAACGAAAGTGCCTTGAAGGTAAGTCAATTGCTGTTTGCAGATGACATGGCTCTGGTGGCAGACTGGAGTGAGTAACTGTGGAAGCTGATATCTGGTTATGAGAGAGTGTGTGTGGGGAGGAAGTTGAGGGTTAATGTAAATAAAAGGAAGGTTATGAGGTTGAGCAGGAGGAAGAGAAAGGATGATTTGAGTGTGAACTTGAATGGGAACAATAGAGTTAAACTGAGTGCTTTTTAAGTACAGTGAAGTGACATTGCAGCAAATGGAATCAGGGAGGCTGAAGCAAGTCAAAAGATAGGAGAGATAGCAAAGGTCCTCAGTGCATCAAGGAATGTGAGGAAGAAGAGGTCTTTGTTTGTTAGGGCCTCTATGGTGTAGCAGTCAGTGTACTGACCATTGCACGAGCATGGGCTGCCTGGAATCAAACCCATATAAGTTCAAATCCTGGTCATGGCAGCCAGTCCACAGTCTACCCAGCTGTTCATCCTTCCCTAGGGGCTGGTTAATAATACAGGAACATGGCATAGACTACAACTGTGAGTGTGTGTATGTGTGTGGTGTGTGTGTGTGTGTGTGTGTGTGTGTGTGTGTGCGTGTGTGTGTGTCAGACATACACTAAAGTTAAGACATGGTATACATAGAGAAGGTTAAGAGACAGAGCATCATGAGTGCAAAACTCTCTCCCCACAACAAAATAATAATAATCACAAATAATAATAAAATAGATAGGTGTTGCAGGGATGGAAATCTTAGGCATTCAGTGCAAAGAATGGGAACAGGACGTATTGGAAATAAAATGCCTAAAGACAATATATGATGCAAGGTAGGTTGATGCACATGAAAAGACATTTGCACTCATCCATTCTCTAGATGCTACATATCATAAATCAAATCAGTGCCTACCATCCACAGGCAAGCCCCAAAGACTATACCATGGTTGACCCTGATTGCTTCACATACTTTGGTTCAGCTAAAAGAAAGCATGTCAGCTCCATATTATATACTACATTAATCCGATTGCTTGCCTAATGTATACTATTTAGTGATCATCTCATATTCTCACTCACTCCAAATAATGGAGAACATTTTGTACAATAAGTGAAAAGTATATGGAACAATTGTAATCTAATGTTTATAAGTTGCATTATTTAAACTTATCATAAGGTCTTACATACAAACAGCATATGACAAAGTACCTGAACAGTCAGTGATGCCTGCTCGGCATCTGCCATCTTTTGTGTCAAGTGGTTCAATCTGTTCTCCAGGGCTTTGATGGTTTGCTTCTGGGCTGCCTCCCTCTTCTGTAGTGCCACCACTGTTGCACCCCGCTCATACTGTGAAGTGTGGAGTATCAATCACTGTAAGCTGAGTTCTCTATACATTATACTACTGTTCTGTATGCGGTACAGTACATATATTAATATAAACTGTACATATTGTGGTACATATCATTACATGCTGTTTAGTGCACAGCACATACATACTGTGCAGTGCACAGAACCTATGTTACAGTAATTATTATGATATTCAGTGTACTGTGTATCATACGCATATTACCTCATAATCTGTTGGGTAAAGCATGTTAATTCAGATTATTTAGTTGACTGCACATATGTTACCACATATGATACTATACAGAGCACAGTATACGGCAAAGAGTGCAGTATCTCACAATATACAGTTTAGTATACATCACATGTATCATTATGTACTGTGAAATATATACTATTTGTTCTGGGTGCACTGAGGAGTGTGTGGAGGGAAAGATGAGCATCCATTAGGGAAAAGCTGGGTATGGATGAAGATATAGTAGTCTTAACATGGAAGGATACGAGTACTGAACGCTAAGTGCAAAAGTACAAAAGAGGGTGGATATGTTGGAAATGAAATGGCAAAGAACAGTATGTGGTGTGAAGCAGCTTGGTTGTCTGGGAAATGACAATGTAAGAGCGAACGTCGTGGTTAACACAACTGTGAGAGGATGAGAACAGGAAGAGTGATTAGGGGTATGTATGTTTCAGAAATGGAGGGAGGAAGAGGGAAAAGTAGATCAAGAAAATGGAAGGATGGAATTAGGGAGGCTTTGGGTTATTAGGGCCTGAATATTCAAGAAAAAACATATGCAGGGAAAAAATGAACTGGGGTGATTTGGTACGTAGGGCCAGGCAAGAGCTTAAGGCTGATGCAAGGTTCAAGGTACACCACAGAAAGAACTAACTGTGGGTTGTTGGTCATAGATGGCAGGCTTTCTCTGAATCATACATCACAAGTAGAGTGTAAGTGTGTGAAGATAAGGCTGTTGTTTGTTTGTTTCTTATGCTACCTCATTAAAGCAAAAGTAATTAGGAATTAGAAAAAAATCTAGATATATGTGCATACCTAATTCAAATAATAACTTCTAAGTAGATTGTGTGTGGTTTATCTGCCCTACATACCGGCATTTTCTGTTGGTCAGTCTCCTGCCTCTGGATCACATTATCCATCTCCCCCTTCAGTGAAATGATAGTCTGGTGGCTGACCTTCTCACGTTCCTCATGCTCCTTTTCTTTCAGCTGCAATTGGGCCTGCAGATGACTGTGATGTCTCTCATAGTCAAAGTATGGGATATACTGATGAGAATATTGGACTAGATTATCAATGAATATATACAGTGAAATTTAAGTGTCTTTTGAAATCTAACTCCTAGCATACCTGATACCAAGAAACAGTTTCTTGGTTCTCTTTCAATTTTTGTGACAGTTGATCGGCATTTTTCATGAGAGTTGAGATGGTTTTCTGATCCTTTTCAGCTTGCTCTGTCAGTTCCTCTATTCTTGCATGCTGCTGCTTCTACAAAATATTCAGTAATTAACATAAGAATGAAGGCAACCTTTAAGGTTATGTCATTTTCTTACCCTATAAGGTAATATGGACTATAAATATGCCACGGAAAATATTCATTTTTCCATAGAAATTTCTACAAATCATCTCTAAGTGTTCTGAGAATCTCACAAAAAAACCTTCACACCATACATTATCTTCTGTGTAAAAGGTGACTTACATGTAAAGTTAGCATCTTGTTGTCTTGGTCGTTCAGATTCTGCATCATATGTTGTAATTTTGCATTGAGAGTTGCTATGGTGTGCTTGTTGACCTCATCCTGCTCTTGCAGTTCCTTAAGCCTTTCATCCTGATCCTGCCCCATGTGAGACTCATTGTGACGTCATGCTGATAAAACTTCTATCTGGTTTATAAATCTTATTACAAGACTTGAATTACATAAAGATTTTGTATTTTCTCTTAGTTCATATGATAATTAATTTCATGAGTACATCAGACTGCATCAATCATAAACTATCTGTATATCTATCTATGTATCTCACTAGTTACCACTCCTGTATTATCTTCCAAAAAGGAGGAACAAAGGAAGAAGACAAGCAAGGATTTTTCCCTCTAAAGCTCAGTCATCCGTTCTTGCACTCCCTTGCACACACAGGAAATAACAAACATGCTTGAAAGAAAGTGTAAAAGATTTATGATTATCATTATCAAGCTCCATGACCCCTTCTCCAGGAGGTCTTGCAACTTCAAGGCTGCACTACAATCAATAGCAGGGAAAGGATGGACTCCTTTGGGATGAAAAGTTCTTTGATAAGGTTTTACTCTGAAGACACAACCTCACCAAAGGTGACTTTTCACGTGTAGCACAGATAAAAGAAAGAAAATCTAACAACAACAATACAGTGGAAGGATGGAATGAAAACTCTTGAGTTCTCAGGGCATGAACATGCAGGAAGGTGAAAGGCATGCATGGGATAGAATGAATTAGAGCAACATTGTATACAGGGGGCAACATGCTGTCAATGGACTGAACCAAGGCATACGTAGCAGCCAGTGGAAACCATGAAAAAATTTGTGAGGCCTGGTTGTGAATAAGGGTCTGCAGTTTAAGTTCATAACACAGGAGAGCCAGAGAATAGATGTGAGTGAATGAGATCTTTTCTTCATCTGTGCCTGGTGATACCTAATTTACTAACATGGGAAACAGCAAAAAAATCTACATAAAGCTTGAGTTTGTTGACGTGGTTGCATAGAGGTCTTGTATCTCCATCCCTGTGTCGCTGTACTATGATGTGCTGTTTCATTCTGGAAGACATGCATGAATCTTACTTACAGGGCTGCTAACCCCTTTCTCCTCAGCTTCTCGCAGCTTCTCTGACAACACAGCAATGGTATTCTTGTTGATCTCATCTTCTTCCTTCAATGTAGCTATTTTCTTCTCCAGTTTTTCCTGTATAAGAGAAGTCATTGTACTGAAACCTTCATTTATCCCACATCTACTTCCAAGTTCAAGAATGGTGCAAAAGTATTTCAAATTTGATATGCTACTCAATAATTGATCTTGAACCTTTTATAGTAACGCTGCTGATCTCTTCCACAACATTCATGAATAATATCAAATGTTTAATTTTTATCTGAATTAATATCTGGCTCCATTTAGCATAGATTCTTTAATTTCATTACATTTTCAGAGGTATCTCTGAAAATCCCCACTTTTAGATTCATACGCAGTTAAAGTTTCTTAACCAAAATTCTTTCTCCTTATGTTCTACTTCTTCATTATATCATGGAAATGTGTCTCAGTATCTTTAATGTCAGTCATCGTACATCAAAGTGAGCAAAGTTCACACATCTAAGAGTTAGTAAACATTTTTACTCTTACATCACACACACCAGAATATGTAGAACAATTCACATTCACACCAATATATTTTGAAGTATTCTGTATCTTTGTTACAATCTTCGTATTCAACACCTTGATGTAGATCCAGATCATGTATCTTTTTTCAAATATCTTACACTATTTACAAGAAGTCAAGCTCCTATCAAATTCTATTAATTTCTATCACATTAGAGTTTTCTATATTTTTCCTGGATATTTTCAAATTTCTGTAAGCCTAGCCACTGCTATCCCATGGCTCAAGCCATCATGTGTTTTGGTTACACAGCATTCATGAGGAAACAAAGTAAATAATGGGAGAAATCATTATGGCAGCATCCACCTATTAAGGCAGTCAGACCGAAGTGAGAATATGGTGGTGATACAAACTATGTTCTTATGTTTAAATATTGGGTACCATCATACAAGTTAATATTCTATTTCACTACACATATGTGAGAAAACAAATAAGACATGCAGACATACTGTTACTTCAGCCCAACTATTATTATCAAACATTGAAATATATACATGTACGTCCTACCACCTCATAGAATTACAAACTTTGTAAGCATTATCTATTCTTTCCTTACCTGACTACTGATTGCTGTCTGGCCAGTTTCATTTAACATGTATGTCAAATGTTCCACCTCATTCATCAATGAAGCAACTTTGGAGGCAGCCGAGTTCTCTTCTTCATCATCATCAGTTTCAGATGAGGCCTCCTGCTAAGGTAAATTGCTTGATACACTACTAGCAAACCTTGAAATCAATGAAAGAAATTTGAACTCTGCATCATTTCTCCTTCCGATAGAGCGCAACTATTTATTTTCCCCTTGAGAGTGAAAATGTCTATGAGATAAGCTCACAAAAATAAATATAGAGGAAAAATGCATCTCAGTGGTGCTAGCAATTTATATATGAACTGAGTACTGTGTAAGGGAGACTTACTTGACTCTGGAGAAGTTTTTCTTCATTTGTTTTCAGTTCCAATGAAAGATGTTCAATCTCCTTGGTGAGTTTCTCAATAGTCTCCTTGTGAAAAGCGTCCTGCTCCAGTAGTTCAACTTCTCTATTCAGTTTTTCAGCCTGTGTATGAACTACACTTTATAAACATTTTTGCTATGAAGATGGTTTTTGTTTTAATCTTCTTTCAAACACTGGAAGACTGACCTAATACAGATGGTATTATGCAATACTCTCAGAGCCATCAATTAGTTATGACCTTCACCTACCATCACTTTCACAATGATCTCAACAAATGATATTTTTTATCACCTATAGACAGAGTCCTTTGAACAAGTAAGAGAATTTACTTGGGAACTTGTTAAAAAAAACATTTAACTCCCCAAAATGAGATATATCTGAGATGAGGACTCATCTCCATTAGACCACTACATAACATAAGGAACCACAGGATGCTTTTTCACATGACTTAGTGTCCATACAGCAACCTCTCTTGGCTTGCACTCTTTGTCCAACTTTGTCCCACCATACATGAAAGATCTAAGTTAAACATGAAAAGATTTAAGTTTGAGAAAGCTTCATACTTTGTACTTGTATAAGTTTTATCTTAATGACAGTACTTACAACAAAGAAATGCATGTACATTGTCCAGCATTCCATGATATAAAGATGCATACTAATCTCTTTTTTACAAAAGACTGGAGCTTTTAAGGCTATTACTAATTACCATTTGCTTAGCTTTCATGCAAAACATTAAGGCACACAAACACCAGCTGGGAAACACTGATTTAAGGTTAGTTTAGTGATTAGTTTGTAAGCTTGTACCGTGAGTTTCATCCCTGCTTAGGACTGCATCAGTTTACAAAAAATCATTCTCCTCATATGGTCATCATCATCACTATCAACTTCTGACAATAATGAACCAGTGATGTTGGCCTATATATTTATCTCTGATAGCGATTACTCAAATACATATAGATATGCACTAACCTCTGGTTGAGAAACCTACACCATCTAGGGACTACTTCGGAGAAAGAAAAAAGTTACCTAATCAAGTGCAAAAAAAAAAAAAAGACCTGCTTCTCAAAAGATGAAGACTGCATAGATTAGAGAAAAGGTAAGGTAGTTTAGCCATCATCATTCTCTGGTGCTCAATGTTATGACAGTAATCCGACCATAATGATTACCACACTGAAGTACTGGTCTCTGTACCCTTACCCTTCTGACACTGTTCATTATCATCTTCCTTTGGCATTGACCAGTATAACCATTTTATTCTGATGCTTTTTGTTATAACCTTACTTTGGTAGCTCTATTTACACCGACATCTGCCTTGTGGTTCTGATCAATACAACCAACATGATATGGTATTAGCAAATTATGACCACTACTTTCTAGTGTTGATCACCTTAACAAATATCCTATGGTAACAGTCAGTAATGAATGCTGCCCTATAGTGCCTATATCCACAAGTCATCACATAGCATTGACTACTGATGACCATAACCTTAAATGCTGGTTACTATAACCACTGACGTGTAGTGTTCCTGCGAAAGAGGACCATTATTGAGAGATACAGCTTATAACCTACCAGCTGATTTTGGTACTCCTCGTTTTGTACAGAGAGCACCTGGATTTGTTGTTGTGAGTCAACTGAATCCGCAAGTTGTTGCTGCTGACAGTCAAGGTGATGACCCAGCTCCCTCAACTGCTCCTCCATCTGACCCTGTCAATGTACATAATTCTTATTATTCACTACACTCCTGTACATCTCTCTATCATGTTTATGTACAATACTCTTTTGTGGCACTCATATGATGTGATACTTCCCAAAGACTGGTTGAACAAGGCTGAAATTGTAAAAGACCCATATTTGTGTTCCTGCAAGACAAAAAGTAAAATTTTCTGTGTGATGCTTGCTTGTGCTTTTTACATGGGCTGTTATCTTTACTGTCTTACAATTTAGACTTATGAATATTGTTTATATTTACTGACTTATTACTTATTCCAATCACCTATATTTGTGATATCACAAAAGCTCTTCTTTACAGCTTTTCTAACAAGTTTCTTGCTTCAAATCTGCTATGAACTCTTTTGGCCTTGCTTCTTTAGAAGAACTGCTCACTATCAACACTGTAAATCCTTTGTTCCTTTCTACTGAGATAATCTATCTATCGAAGGAGTTTACCCCTTTTTCCTGCCTGATCTTAATTGTTTACCAGCCTCCTATGTAGTGTTGTGTCTATGCTTTCAGGGAGTTGAGATAAACATAATCCATGCAATCATCTTTGATGTCTAGAATGGAGTTCACTCACTCTTAGAAGTCTTAGAGGCTCAGTACACATGCCTTTCCATAAATCCACACTGTTTCTCATCTAGGGAACTGCTTCTTTTGAAGTAATCATCCATTTGCTTTCTCACTATCTCTCCCAAAGTTTTACATCACACTCATCAGAAAGACTTGTCTGTAGTTCAATGCAACTTACTAGTCTCCTTCCTTGAAGATATGTATGATATTTGCCATCTTCCATTCCCTTGGTACTTTACCTTTCTCCAGCAAGTTCTTGAACAACATATCAAGTGACTTGTTATGCGTATCTGCACACTTCTTTAGCACATACAGAGAAAGTTCATCTGGACCCTAAGCGTTATTAATGTTCTTTTGTATTCCATTTGTCTTTTCTTGCCATTTCTGTATTGATAAGAAACCCTTCCCATTCCATATCACTGGTGCTGGTAATATAGTGTCATCCACCATGAATACACTTTCAAGCCAGCCATTTCAATCCTTACATATCAGTACCTCATCCCAACAACTTTCCCTCAGAGTCCACTTGCCTGATCCATCAGCAAACAGTAAATGACTCATGTCCCAAGCTCCCAGAAGATTACAGTCCTCACCTTCTTCCCAACGCCCTTGCATTCATTTCCCTCATCACCCAATCCATAAACAGAATAAACAGCCCTGGTGATATCACACCCCATGCTGCAGACGGAGATCCAGGACTCTTTCTATGGGACTCTTGCATCTTCAAAGCTGCATTCCAATCAAGGGCAAGAAAATGATGGATTCTTCTGAGTCATCTACATCATTGAAAGCAAATATAACAAATCTACAGTTTACTCAATATAGAGCACTCAGAACAATCACGAGCTGCCCAGCAACCACACATATTCAACAGTGCACAATGAAACAAGAATACTTTACAATCCCATCTCGATATGCTTGGCACTCAGATCTTTATAAAAGCAACAGATCCCTCCCATCCAAATCGGTTTATATCCAACCACCTACCCCAAAATAGAAATAAAATGTTTATCCTTGTTTTACATTTCAACTAATGCTCACAGATATCTCCCTCCTCTTCCAAAATGCAACACTAACAAAAAATGCACTGCAACTCTACAAGCACTAAACTACTTCCATAATCCAATATCAGACCTCTCTACCAAACATGCATCCATCTGAAACTACACTCCTCAGGCATGTACAAGTTGCACTTTCTCATTATCTTCCGGACACCTACATGGTGGAAATGGCTAGCTCTCTGAGTGCTGCAGGAACATGCACAAGGGAAAGTAATATATTGTATATTATATGCAGACACACATTTATGTCCAGTGACATCCATACATCATAATGCAGCGGTAAAATTGTAATGAAACCTTCAAGATTCTGAGGAACTGAGTACACTTCCAGTACCTAGGTACAAGTTGAACTTAAGTTATTGTTCTGTCTCACCTTTTCATGCTCGACACGGCTCAGCTGATTCTGGAGTTTTGCAATTTCCTCTTCTTTGAAATCCAGCTCCTCCTCTTGCCTCATCTGGGTAACAGAGGCTGATTAGGTATGAAAATGGTGAATATTGTTGAGAGGGTAGGAGAGGATGTGTTGAAATGGTTTGGACATATGGAGAGAATGAGTGAAGAAAGATTGATAAAGAAGATATATGTGTCAGAGGTGGAGGGAACAAGGAGAAGCAGGAGACCAAATTGAAGTTGGAAGGATGGAGGGAAAAGGTTTTGAGTAATCGGGGCCTGAACATGCAAGAGGGCAAGAGATGTACATGCAAAAGGGTGAGAGATGTGCAAGAAATATAGTGAACTGGATTGATGTGGTACACCAGGGTTGACGTGCTGTCAATGGACTGAACCAGGGCATCTGAAACATCTGAAGGGCTTGGGTGTGAATAGAGAGTTGTGGTTTCGGTGCATTACACACGACAGTTAGAGACTGACTGTGAACGAATGTGGCCTTTTTTGTCTATTTTCCTGGCACTACCCAGCTGACACAGGGGTGGCAATGCTGTTTCCTGTGGGGCAGGTAGTGCTAGGAATGGATGAAGGCAAGCAAGTATGAATAAGGAGTACATGCATATATATATGTATATGTCAGTATGTTTATGTATGTAAATGTGTATATGTAGATATGTATATGTACATGTGCATGTGCATGTATGTATATAAGTATGTGTGTATATGAGTGGATGGGTCATACCATTCATAAATCTATAATATTCCACTGTAAAAGGAAGTTTAAAGTTTTGAAGTAGTACAAAAGAAACTTCAGAAAGTGACATTGTGTTTTTGGCTAGGTTTTGGCTGCAGTCCCACCTTGAGTTCTGTTAGGTCCTCTACTTGGCTCTTAAGGCTGGTCCTGCCCCTTGATGACCTCAAGCTCCAAGTTCTGCGCCGTGGCTCTACAGCCTGTGTGGGTA
>JAUUDZ010091880.1:0-19889 GCA_032361705.1 Panulirus versicolor
ACAAAGACCATATTTAATTGTAGAGTACATCATATGTTCTGCTTATTGCCAGCAAAAGAATCAAGAGCCTTAAAACTGGGACAGAAAACAAATTACACAAATGACTGAAATGGTTTAATTTGGGGAAATGTTATTCAAAAACTCTGACCCATCTTATTTTACCTTTGATTTTTGTTCTGCTAGAAAGTAAGATAAGTGAATATGTGTATTAATACACAATGAATTATTTGAAAGTTGGAAACTGAAAATTATAATATAATGGAAATTTAGGGGTTTTTCAGCTTCATGGTGGAACAGAGGTAACGAAGGGACAGTCTAATGGTACAGACAGAAATATACCAGAACTAGGGAATTTTTTCCCTTTGCTATACACAAGTAAGGATTTTATAAGTCTCACTTTGATAATGTATAAGATTAATTGAATAGTCTTAAACATTATAAAGTGAAAAAAAACTTTGTTTATCTACAAACATTACCTCCATTCCTAATTCCTTGGGGTTGATCAAGTACACATAACCTCTCATATTATACATATCCTTAACCTTTGTACAGTGTGTTGGGGTAACAGAATAGTTTGTGCTTGTACAGATTCTTCAGACATTGCCATGCATGCTATTCTGATTCATTAAGAGAGACTGGTTTCATTCACATCAACTCCATACAAAATCTGGTTCCATTGTATCTCATCCGAGATCATTTCCCAAATATCATCAGAAATATATTTAGCCTTTGTCTACCTTCTGTATATCTTCTTGACTAATCTTTCATCTGACATACGTTCTACATGATTACAATATCCTGGATCTTTTATCCATTCATCTTTCCTAGGGTTTGTTCACACCACATATCCCTTTCATATCTACATTCTTCATCTATCCTTGTGATCCTAATTTCCTTATTATATTGAAGGCTTCAGTCACAGAGAAAGGCCTTCATTGAGGCTAGGCCATAGATAAAACATTAAAATGAATTAAAGGAGAGAGGAGAAAACAATTTTTCAGTTTTGGAGGGGAAAAAAACTTGCATAATATATTAATAAGGGGTAGGTTGTTTCAGCTCTTAGGAAAGATATGACAGTAAAAGAGGTTCTAAATCTTTGCAGTATAAAGAAAGAAATAGACATCACAACAGCCCTAAAGCATTTAAGTGAAACAGTGGATTGTTAAGTATTGAATGGTCTAGCTAAGGGTAGGGTGCACACATGCAGCCAGTTCTCAGAAGCAGGAACTGGAGTAATATGCCTAAAATATGGCAAGAGAACTAATGCTGCAACATGGGGAAGTAGGGAGAGCTAATGCATAGAATGGCTTTGGACTTGAGCCTGTGAAGTGAATATGTAAAGCTACAACCTTCCCAGATGTGAGAGCATACTTCATACATGGGTGAATCACTCTTTTGTGCTCTCGGTGCAACTGTACTGGAGAGAGGAAATTTAGTTCATCTGAATGGGGCTCTTGGTTTCATAAAGCAGATTTAGCTATTTGTATAAGAGGTTTCCAAGATATATGTCATAGTGATATCAAGTATGTTTACTCTGCTTACTGATGGAGAGGTTGTGAGGGGTTTACAAGACATTAAAGTTGCAACTGCCCCACAGGGAAACCTTATCTGAGTCTGACAAAGTGGGATGTAGATAAAGCAAATTCCAAAGAAGTGGAGGAATGTAGTAATGTGTCATTAGCACAAGTGCATTTGGTTGAAGTAAGGATTGTCAATAAGGAGGAGTAAAAGCACAGCAGACAAGACAGAACCCTGAGGAACTATACTAAGCAAATTTGCTATATAATACTGTATTGCTATTTCATTTTTATGTGCTTGCTTATGTGTCTCCCTTTCTTCCATCAAGAATTCCTTCTTTCTTTCATACTTGTTCACTGTTTTCTGAATTAGCGAGATAGCACTAGTAACAGACAGAGAAAAGGCACAAATATATCTGTATGCTATACCCGAGAAGAAATGTTTTTTTAATCAAATAATATTCCTGTCATAGTTATGATGAAGGAGGTAATCCTACTGGCCTATTTCTGCTCCAGTCAGATATCATGAACATTGTTGAAGAAGGAAAAAATCTAAGGACATTAACATGAAAGAACTTCCTGTTTACTGTCTTCATATGCTCTTTAAAGACATAAACTCATCAAAATTATCCCTGAGGTAGAGGAGAAAGAAGTGGTGGACTGGAAACACCCATCTTCCTTTTTTATTTCATTTTCTGAAAGATGGAACAGAAGGAGCCAAGCACGGAGTATTCATCCTCCTTGAAGGCTCAAGCTGGGGTTATGAATGTGTGTGGATCATCTTTCCAAGATGAGAAGAAAGGAGAGAGAGGTAGTATTAAGGAAAGGAACCTGAATGTTCTGGTTCTAAAATGAAACAAAGCCCAGGGGTAAAGGGGACAAATGGTTTGGGAACACCTTAGGGATTCATGTGAGGGCAAAAGCTAAAATGGGTAAAATGTAAATGGACTGCAATAGGTGAGTGATTATTAATGCTTATACACCTGGCCCTAAGAAGAAAGACAAAGACAAGTGTTTTGGAAGCAACTAAATGAGTGTATCAGCAGTTATGATGCAAGAGATCAGGAACTGTATTAGTGATGGGTGATTTAAATGCAAGAGTGAGCAATGTGGCAGATGAGGGTATAATTGGGAGAAATGGGATATTCAGTGAGGTGAATAGGAATGGTTAACAGCTTGTGGAGTTGTGCTGAAAAATTGGGAATACCTGGTTTAAAAAGAGGGACATACATGGGTATATGTTGCAAAGTAGGAAAGATGGTAAGAGGGCATTACTGGATTACATAACAATTGATAAATATGCAAAAGAGAGATTCTTGGATGTGTTTGAGTTGATAGGAGTAGCTGGTGGGATGCCTGACCATTGCCTGGTTGAGGCAAGGTTTTCAGAACAGAGGAAATGTTGCAAGTGAGAAGAGGGTGGTGAAAGTAAGTGTGCTTGGAAAAGTCTTGTGGGAAGAAATGAGGAGGGATTGGGTGTAGAATGGCAAAAGGTGAGGGTAAATGAATCTAGGGGAGTGGGTAAGGAATGGAAGATATTTGGGGAAACAGTGTCAGCATATGCAAGAGAAGTGTTTCTCACTGAAGATGTGGACAGGTGAGAAAGGGTAGTGAGTGGTAGATGATGAGGTACAGTTGCTAGTGAAAGAGAAAAGAGAGTTGTATGGGCAGCAAGTGAGAGTTGGGAAGAGTATGTATCAGTAAACCTTAGAGAGAATTAGATGTATTGGAAAGATGATGATGGTGAGAAAAACAAGATAACAAATGGGAACATCTATGAAGGGGGCATATGAGGAAATGATACCAAGTAGTGATGAAGTGAGGAGGAGATCGTGTGAGTATTTTGAATTATTTTTTTAAGGTGTTTGATGATAGGGTGGTAGATGTAGTGTGGTTGGGTTGGGGAAGTATGTGAAAAGAGAAAGTCATGGACAATGGTTTAGTAAACATAGGAGGTGGTGAAAGTCTTGTGTTAGATGAAATGTGGCAAGGAAGCTGGAATGCATGGTACTGTAGTTCCATTTCTTAGGAAAGGGGGTGACAAGACTATGTTGTTGATTGCTTAATTAGGATTTTCTCTATGTATGGATCATGGTGAGGTGCTTGAGGATCAGCAAAATGTGTGTATAGTGTCATTGTATGAATGGCAAGGAGTTTAAAGCTACAGTGTCATTGTATGAATGGCAAGGAGTTTAAAGCTGGTGTTCAGACTACATAGATGAGTGTACCTAGTAATTTGTATGGGAGAGTGGTGACTGAGAGGGTGAAGGCATGTACAGAGCAACAGATTGGGAAGAAACACTGGTTTCAGCAGTGGTGGAGGATATGTGCATCAGGTGTTTGCTTTAAAGAATGTGTGCGAGTCATAATTAGAGAAACAAGTATTTCTATGTGGCATTTTTGGATCTCAAAAAATTATATGATTGGGTTGATAGAGATACCTTGTGGGAGGTCTTACAAATATATGGTGTAGGAGTAAAGCTATTAGAAACTTTGTAAAGAGTGTATGTGTGTGAGTAGGTAGAGAGGAGGGTAGGTCATTCCAGGTGAAGGTGGGTCTGCAGTAGGAGTGTATGATGTCACCATGGCTGTTAAATTTGTTTATGGATGGAATGGTGAGGAAGGTAAATGCAAGGGTCTTAGAGGAAGGGGTGAGTGTGAAGTCTGTAAGGTGTGTGTGTGTGTGTGTGTGTGTGTGTGTGTGTTTGGGGGGGGGGGGACTAGGAAGTGAGTCAGTCTTTGATAAATTCCTTGAGAGAGGAAGGGGATCCTAGTGCTGTCACTAGGTACCCCAGTTGTTCTTTGCTGATGACAAACCAATGGTGGGAGATTCAAATGAGAAACTGCATAAATTGGTGTTTGAGTTTGGGAGTGTGTGAATGGAGTAAGCTGAGAGTAAGAGTTGATAAAAGCAAAGTATTAAGTATAGTTGTACAGAGTGACAGTTTAGTGAGGATGAGTTTGGATGGAGAAAACATGCAAAGAAGTGAAGTGTTTTAGGTACTGTTAGTGGAAATGGCATCAAATGGAATCATAGAAGTGAGTTATAGGATGGGTGAGGGGGCAAGATTCTGGGAGCATTGGGGAATTTGTGGAAGGATAGTTCATTATCTAAGAGGGTTAAAATGGGTATGTTTGATGGTACAGTAGTCCCAAGGATGCTTTATAGATGAAAGGCATGGTTTATAAATGAAAATATGGGTATGTGTTGAAAATCAAATGTCTGAAGATATGCAGTGTGAGGTGGCTTGATTGAGTGATAAAAGGGTGTAAGAGAGAGAGGTAATAAGAATAGTGTGGTTAAGACCTTAAGAGGGTGTGCTGAAATGGTTTGGAAATATGGAAAGAATGAGTGAGAAGTTTACAAAGAGGATATAAGTGTCATAAGTGGAGGAAACAAGGAGAAGGGGGAACCATATTGGAGATGGAAGGATTAAGTGAAAATGACCTTTAGTGCTCAAGGCCTGAACTTGCAGTAGGGTTAGGGGCATGTATGGGATAAAGAGAATTGGAGTGATATACAGGGGTCAATGGAGTGAATCACAGCAAATGAAGCAACTGGAAAACCACTGGAAGGTTTGTGGGGCCCGGTTATGGAAAGAGTGCCTTGATTTCGATGCATTATTTATGACAGCTAGAGAATGGATGTGAGCGAATGAGGCCTTTCCTTCATTTGTTCCTAGCGCTACCTTACTAACATCGGAAACAGTGAACAAGTATACAAAAGAAATTTTTTGAGACCTCAGTAAGCAGAAACTATAATACTATACATCATCTATCACAATTCAGTCCTAACTACATGAAAAAATTTGTCTGTCTGAACCCAATAAATTTTACCAGTCTGAAATATCAAAAAAAATTATTATAGATATTGAAACCCAGCACATTATACACATTTGAACCTTGACATGCTGTTTAGGCATTTAAAGCGCAGTGTATTGCCACAAGCAAAGCTGCCATGTACCCAATGACCCTTTCCATCATCCTTTATTTTTATTTCCTCTGCTCTTCTTGGCAACCAAGTCTTCTTGAAACATTACATACAGTATCCCTCTTCATGGTTTCAAAATATAATCTCTAGGTAAATGAGCCTCTTGGATATTTCTATGGAGTAGTTAGAGTTACAGATGAAACATGGCCCATACACATGCTGCTGTTGAGTAAAGAGTCATCAGTTCTTTTAAATGTGGGAAGGATGATTCAGACCGTATGGCATACATAAAACTCTACCAAAAATCGTGTGTCATACATAGTTAGGACTGAAATTGTTAAATATCACTCTCCTTTGGCGCCACCGTTACACAATAACGAAGGTTTGGATATTAGCAGGAATTCAAATTACTTATTACAGTGGTTTTACTTTGAAGCATCTCTGCTCTGTAAGACATGATTTCTGGCATACTTTTTTATAAATGGCATCCTAAATTACCATTACAGCCGTATGAAAAAATTAATGACATACATATTGAGAGCTTGCATGTGTATTGTGGTACCCTTCAAATTACACTAGGTATCACATACTATTACACACAAAATCAAATTACACACCTGAGAACAAGATTGAGAAAGGCGATGCATATTCCAAAGAATTCTGTAAGTTAACTTTTTTAATCTAGGGGAACATCACCTTTAACTGCAACCTTATCTTACAGCTAAACAGTTCAAAACATTTACTGATGTTATGTACTTGGATTGTAATTGTCAACATCTCACTGGACTGAAGTTGCATTATTTAAGTAACATTTTAGAAAAGTACACCCCAACAAAAACAGCATTTTGGGACCATTTCTTCTTTAGCAAAAGTATTTCAGTTAGCAACTCCACAAGGCTAACCTAACATGCAAAAATAATCAATTACAGTGATATCGTAAAAAGCATAATATCAAATGATTCAATCTCTTTTGAGTGAGGAATGATATGAAAAAAATCATAGGTAGTTACAGACATGAAATGCACATTATTGAGCTTTAGTTCAATACAATCCTTCCAGTGTAATCCAATAATCTAAGTTGATGTGTTTTATGGCAAAAAATATTCATGATAATGGCTACAATATACCATTCCTAATATGAATAAAAACTGTATTAGATACTTTTACTGAAAATTTCATCTACCTAAATCCCATTCTGTGATAATTAAGAAACTTGTTAATAAGGATGTAAAGAAATACTTATAGTGTAAGAGTAGTGGATGAATGGAACGGACTTAAAAAGGATGTGGTTAATGCAGACAGCAACCATACATAAATTGAAGGGGTTGTATGACATTTGAGAATGTGAAAGAGATGGGGCCCCACAACAGTAAAACTCCCTCCCCATATATTATGGGTGGGTAATTTTGTGGAGAGCACTCAAGCCTTAATCAAATAATCATAACTATAATACTTTCATTGACCATCAAATTCCTCAGTAACAGTATACTGGGTGTGACGAGGGTAACTGGAGACTTGCCATGGCCATCCTCTTGATGGGAGTTCCCAGAGGGATTGGGCAGCAGAAAGGTAGATATAGACTGCTGACAGTAAATCAAAAGTATAATTCAGCCAAAGAAGAATTCGCACTGGCATTATAAATTTTAATTTAGGGCCAATTTACTATCAAGATCACGTTATTGACTGTTAAACTTTGAAAATAAAATTTTCACACTGAAAGCTTTTCAGCAAGGTAGAAGAAACAGAGTATTAAATATGCATGAATTTTTTTCTTAATTTCATAGTTGTTTGCTGTTTCCTGCATGTGAGGTAGCACCAGGAACAGATGAAGAAAGGCAAGAATACAATGGAATATACTGAAAAGATATCAGGCATATACAAATATCCTAAAAATAGAGATGGAAAGACTATTCAAGTATAAGAAAGAATATGCATGGGACAACTACAGAGATATTGAAAAAAAAAGATACACGATTGAGGTTAGTTTCAGATGAACCTAAGACTGATCATTATGTAATGAGAAAAATTGTATTATCAATCATGACGTACAATAAGTGCCTTTTGGCAAACTTTCATTGTAGGTACTTGTGAATAGGAAGGCACACACACTGTCATGGGATGATACCTGAGTGAAAATGATTTAATTATAGGCCTAAGCATGACAGAGTAACTAGACCTATACAAAGTACAGCTAAAAAGAAAAACACAATGACAATCCTTGCTAGTTATCAATGGTCTCATCAGTTGTAAATATACAATATCTTTCTTGTAACACAAAGAGCCTTTTTAAGTTCCAGTGTTATGGGATAATTACTAAGTAAATAAACTGACTGGTAAACTGTATATTTATTTGATTTGTATACCAATTCAAATCACAATGCCTCCTGGAAAAACTCTAAATGTTTACACATACACATCAAACAGGAAACAGTAAAGAAAAATATATTAATATCCTTCCTTATATTTCTGTTTATTATTTCAAGGCATAAAGGACGGAATGTAATCGATGAACAGTACATCTCATAAAAGTTCAAAGATACTTTTTAAAAATGCCAGTGTCATACCCTAACTGACTTTCCCACTTACGCAAGGAAGCTTCAGGACAAACAAACAATGGCCTCACGTGTACACATCTAGTCTTTAGCTGTCATTTGAAATGTATCCAAACCAGAGAATAACATCTAGAGCCAAGCCCCACATGCTGCTTCATAGTGTACTTTGACGATGATGTAAACCTGATACTATAGCATCATGCAGCTGTTATGATGACTAAATATTTTTACTTGTGGTGAAATTCTTGGATGGAGTCCAGCAAAGCATCAGTATGGGGATCAGGAACCACAGCCAGCCAAGCTAACACTGCTAATGATGACCGTGCAACACAAATCCATCGCCACCAGTCCACTAATTCTGTTAACTAATATCAAAATTGAAGTGATGTAAAATCCAGTGTTATAATTCATAATTCATTTACATAAAATTCTTAACACTCATAATGACTACACTTTTCATAAAAAGCTTTAGATATATCACATCAGCTCTACAGGAAGAATCTTTTAGAACATAAGAATGTAAAATAGTACAACAATTTATGAAAATGACACACAGAGGTGGATCTCAAGATGCTGTAGAAGAGAAGAAAAAGAATAATGTAGATTGCTCAAAAGGAATATGCTGGTGGAAATTCAGCAAAGGAGGGAAGAATATAAGATGTGTAAGTGGAAAGCAAAGAAAGGGTAGAGGAAGATTTTGCAAGAAAGTTGAGTGAAAAGTACAGGAAGATTAAAAAGGAAAGAGGTGAGAAGTAAGGGAGGGAAATTGCAAAATCATAAGGAGAAAGTCAAGGGAAGATGGGAAGAGTATTCTGAAGAACTGATGAATGTGGAAGGTGAGGCAGCAGTTGTTACATGCATGCATATGGAGGATGGAAGGAAGAGGATACAGGTGTAGGGACTTATAGGAAGAAGGGAGGTAAAAGGGGTGATGATGAGGTTGAAGGTAGGAAAGACACTTAGTGTGGATGGGTCTATATCTGAAATGTTGAAGTACAGAGAAGAAACTGTGATAGAAAGGATGCATTTGATGCATAAATGAGTATGAAAGCAGTAGGTTGTCTAGGATTGGGTGAAAGCTATTATTGTTCCAATCAAAGGAAAAGGTGCTGAAGATCTATCTAGCAATTATAGGGGAATAAGTCTGTTGAGTATACCAGGAAAAGTGTATGCCAGAGTGTTGGTTGATAGAGCAATGGAAAACACTGAATGCAGAATATGTGAGGAGCAAGGAGGTTTTACAAAAGGTACAGGATATGTTGATAAGATTTTTGTGGTGAGAATGACCATGGAAAAGTATCTAGTGAAAGGTTAAAAGCTATATGCAGCTTTTATGGATCTAGAGCAAGTGTATGACAGTTAAGTGAGATGTTTTATGGGATGTTTTAAGGATGTATGGGGTGGACAGCTGTTGTATGATGTGAAAGCCTTCAATAGAGGAGCAAATGCATATGCAAGTGTGGATGGAGAGTTGAACACAAGTTTCAGTATACATGGGGCAGAGGCAGGGCTGTGCAATGTCACTCTTTTTTTAACTTATATATGGATGGAGCAATAAGAGATGAAAGCAAAACTAGAGAAAGGGGGTGCAGAGATGAAGTGTGTTGGCTAGTGAAAAACCTGTTTGCAGAAGATGTGTTGTTTGCCGAGTGTGAAGAGGAGTTGCAGAAGGTTGTAAGTGTGTTTTTGATGCATGCAAGCATAGGCAATTGAAGGTAAATGCACCAAATAAAATAATGGCATTTGAAATGAAACAGAGAGAAAGCATCGATTTTGCAAAACTCTGTGAAGTGAAAGTGTAATGTGTTAAAGATATTAGAGGAGAGTGAAAGAGAGAAAGAGACTGGGAGAGGTGAGAGAATTTAAGTCTTTAGGAGCTATCTTGGGTAAGTTTGGTGATATGGAAGGCGAGGTAAGGGAAAGAGCAGTATAGGGTAGGAGGGTCAATGGGTCCCTTAATAGAATAATAAAGGGTAGAGGTGTAACTATGGAAGTGAAGAAAGGATTAAGGGACAGCACAGTCCTCCTGACCCTCACTTATGCAGCCAAAACATGGGAATGGAATGAGTCAGAGATCAAGAATCCAGGCTATGGGAATCAGCTGTCTGAGGGGAGCATGTAGTATGATTAGATGGAATAAAGAAAGAAATAAGGGAGTGAATGAAAGATTTGGTAAGGCAGGTAATGCAAAAGGAATGAATTGTGAAGTGGTAGATTGGGTGAAACATAATACTTTGTGATGGTTTAGGCATGTGAAAATAATGTGAGATAGGGAGTTTACAAGGAGAGTGTATGGTAGTACCAATGAAGGTGGTGTCAGAGGTAGACCATCTGTGACATGAGGAAGTAGAGTGGAAGAATACTGGTGGGAGAGAAATGGTGGAAGAATGTTTGAAATAGTGTATGCTAGGGAGGTACAGGTTTAAGTGGAGACTTTTTGCCTAAGCCACACCCTAGATTGGAGTTCCTAGAGGGAACGGGCATCAGAGGTAAAGATAAATGGATAGGTAGATAGAATTTTCATTTTGCCCTCATCATGAAACTTCATTGAAAATATCTTAATATGACATTGATAACACCCCTACAAATATGGCACAAATTCTGGGATTCTGAAGTTTGCTACCTCAGCCAGTCTCTTGAGTTCACCCTCCCCTAAGGTTTTGCTGGAAGGCTAAAATCTAGTATGGCAGTGCATTACTGTTGCCTTTGAATATGGTGATTTTATTTTTCAGTTGTAATGTTGTGTGTAGAGAATACAGTAAGAAGTGCGAAGCATAATTTGGAGTTATGATTTATTTTGTGATGTTGATTTAAATAAAGTAATTTTTATGTGAGAATTATGAATACCAGGGAGGTAGGATGTATCTTCATTAATTATATGGAATTATATGAAAGATCTTCCATAGAGAAATAATGTGTAACAACCTTGTTTCAAACAAGTAAAACAAAACAGTAGTTGTTTCATGTTACCACCGCTTCCCAGTTTATTTTAGAGTAATTACTTTTGTGAATTGAGGTGTTTGGTGTGCTATGTTCTTTGACCCATACCAGGTTCAGCATAGGCCTAGGGGGAGGCATCTGCTTGGAAGTTTGTTCTTGAATGAAATTTCATGATTATATCTTGTACAATGAAGCTTGTTGGATTAATTTTGGTCTTAAGGACAAAATTCTGTCATTAATTGTGGATTTCCAGTTTGTTTCCTTCATCTTGAAGTCCAGATATTTCTGCAATCTTAGTGCTCAGAAAATTATGAGAGTTGCATTTGTTGATGGCATGGGGTCTTTTATTGGACCAGTTTTGCTGTTTTCCTCAGCTCCCTATTAGCCTACAGCTATTGATATCTCAAAAATAAAAGATGCTCGTTTTTTCAGTCCTTGAACGTTATATATCTTGTAAGTGGGTAGGTTATGGAAAGGAAATTTTGGGTTAAGTAGTTTAAAGAACAAAAATCATACATATTAGGAGTGCAAGAACCAGTCAAAATGTCATCCAGCTTTTCCCAGGGATAGCTCCTTTATTATCTGTATTATGGTCTCGCTTCATATTGTACATTGTATTGGATTCCATATTTCTATATTTTTCTTTAGAGATTTAGAATAGAACCTCTCTAAAATTGCTTTGTTTTGCATGAAATTGGGAAAGTAAAAGTTTGGAAAAGTTTTGGTCAAAGCAATTGTATTGCTTTGCCATAAAGAGAACTCTGTTCCTCTGGAAGAAAAAATCATTAGATATGTATATGACCTCTGATGTTCAGATATTAAAAGTTCAGAAACCTTTATAATCAAATCATATCAGGCCTTAGGGCCAAATTCCAGAGATCAGAAAATTCTCTGATGTTGAGAAATTTGGATTGCATGGGAGTAACAATTTTTATAGTCTCATGAGCTTTTCATTCTATAATTTAGTATCTGTGTACTGCATTCATTACCTCTGTTTATTTGAAGTGTTACTGTGTATTGTTTACGAGTTACACATCATTTCTGCTTGTTCATTCAAAAATTCAGAAAGGCCCAGATCTTAAGGAATCCAAATTTTAGAGCTTATTCTGTAGTGCTGTAGTTCTGGCATTCTTTAGTAATGGACACTGTTGCTGTAGCCACCCCTTTGAGGGAGTTCCAATTGGAACAGGCATCAGTGATATGGTAGATAGATAGATACTCTGTAGTACTGTGCTACTACATCAAAAGAACAGCCATTCTTTAATGTTTTTGAAGTAATTAATGTAATGGATTTTACATTATTTTGAATTGCTGATTGGGAATTTAGGGCTTGAGATTGCAAATGTTGCCAAATTTTAGTCTCAGGAAGTGCAGTGGCAGAAGAGAACAGTAGTTTTTGTATGTTGAAAGTAAGAATATTTTGCATGTTCTCAGAAATTAGATTCAAGAATATTTTTTTTTATATGTACGTACAGCTTCAAGTCCAGATATGACTTAAAAGTAAGTTAAATGAAAGAAGTCATGAATTTCACATGAGACTGATCAAAATAGTTGTACTTCAAAAATATGACTGCAGTAAGTCTACCAGCACAAGACCAAAACAGTGACATACTTCCAAGATAATGAAAATAAAAAAAATCTCATCTGTGTAGATACAATAATTGGATGAGATTTTAATAGGTTCTGATTATCATTTTGAATGATTTTTCATTGTTTGATTGTACAAGCAAACCCCATATTTTCCTTCATCATCATTCCTTACCCACACATGTGTTATCTTTTATCAGAAGATAGGAAAAAGAATAGGAATTCCTATGTGCACATTCAGTATATAGAACTGTAATTTACTAAATGTACACATTTGAATGACAGGTTTTGCCACTACACACTACCTCAAACTATCATTACCTATTGTTTGTAGATTAGGAACCAGACCCTCTCGGATTTTCATGGGGTAAATTATATTATTGACACTAGAAAATTTGCACCCTCTTTGTTCTGGATATTTTTCCCATACCTGATGGAAGAAAAAATGTTCAGATATCACAGATTAATCAGTTACTGTTGTTTAGCTTTAGGTTTTCAACATTGGTGTCCAGGGTTTTCTTTGCAAAGCAGACCAGGCTGGCTGATTCAGACCAGCATGATCCCTCTCTCAAACCATATAAAGAACCTGGTACTGTATGTAAAAGATTAATCCTGACTTTTGAAGACCAGAGTAATGGTTCCTTATAGGTGATTGTATGTGGAAATCATCCATTACTTATCACAATCAACAAGAATGATATTGGATGCAGTGGTGACTTAGATTTTATATTTTATTTCATGCAGGTGTGAATGGTTAGCGTAATGAGTGTGGGAGATGATGACAGTGAGTCGGCCACGATGACGGCACCAACAACAGCAGTAGTGACTGATTCCACCCACCCCGACACCTCCACCCTCACTCCCCTTGCATCCTCTGAGGGCCCCAGCATAGAACAAAATGAAAACCTCCTCTTTTTGCAGACTACTGCTGCACAAACCATAGCTGGGGCCTTTGTGTGGGCAGCACTGCTCATCACATGTCATCAGGTAGGTCTCATCTCCACTGTCCTTGAGGGAAATCTGATGGTTTGTATTCCCAGGCTTAATATAGTACACCTTTTTCATATGTAAACTATATATGAATACCATTCTCTTTTTTTATAAAAGAGATGTAAAAATGTGCTAGTAACCTTGACTGGTCGTATTTCTTGATTATATTTTCAAAATCTTGGTTGCTCAGTTTCTGGGACCAAACTTTTTATGTATCTTCCATGCTCATAAATCTTGAAATGTTGTTGAACTTCCATATCTAGTCCTTTCGTCACTAATTGGTGCGTTCCTATATAAAGTCTCTCTTTTCAATATTTGATTATACCAGGTTGCTAGCTGACTTTTGATATATATAGTCATCCATCAAAGAATCTCAGTATGGGAAGATAATCTTCAGTCCAAATATATCCAAAATTTTAATGTTTAAGGCTTTTACCAATGTTCAGCATGATTTCTTTGAAGTCTGAACCAGAGGTAATTGTGCTCCATGTTTTTCCAAGTTATTTTGCTAGAAGTGAGGACAGTGAAGAATTTTTGGTAAGTACATTAAATTGGGTTCAGTAGTGTATTATTGAAAATGTATGTGCATATGGTGTGTTGCATATGAATTACCTTTAAAGACAAGAAACCTCCATCATAAAGACTGATATCTATAATCTAAAATCTAAAGATTGCTCAGTCCCAGGGAATTCACATGGGAGATCTTTTACCAGTTGCTCATTCACCTCAATACATTTGTAACTAATGGTCTTTATTATTATTCCTCATTCATCAGTGTTTTTATAGGTGAAACTGAACCTGTATCTTCTTTCCATCCCACAATAGATTTGTCACTCAGGTGTTTCATTACCAGATTGTATTTTGTAATTGATTTTATGAATTTCAATTTTTAATTATTTGAATGTTTTCATCTATCAGTTCCTGTACTATTGTTATGGTTTATATACATGGTTTTCTAGTATCTTTCTTAGTTAATAATATTTTTATTTTATTCTTTTTAATCTTTCCTGCTCTTTCATTATCTACTTCAGCTTTATGCTCGTAAAAAAAATTTCCAGTCATCATATGGGAAATTTACTGTTGCTCCTCATCACTTACAATTTATGTTTCATCTAAATAGCATGACAAACACCTAGGGATAATTTTTTATATTTATGTCGTTTATCCATCTCTTCTACATTGTTGAAAGTCACACTTTAACTTGCAAATGAATCTTGTTCATTTTAAAAAACAAAATGAGATACTGATGAGAATGTATACTTTTGTTTTTTCTGACACTTGAAAAATTTAGGCTTAAAACTCATAATTCTAGACTTGATTTCATAAGTTGATAATTTTGTTTTTGTCTAATTAGTATTTTGTACTCATTCTTATTTTATTCTTAGTAAATAGGATGCATTGCACACATATCTTCCTTGGAACACCTTCCAAGTTTACAAACTAATAAATGGGCCTTACCTTACCCAAGGAGTCCTTTCTGTCCTATATGAGGTTCATGCAGCATTCAGGATCACATCATAAAGTGTTTTGATATTGAGTGTGCATCTATGTGCAGAGTGTACGGCAGTTGAGTATTTAGTGATGTTTTCTTTATGGTAGTTGCATGATAGGTATAGAGGGTCCTGGATATGTTGAAATTGTATTTTTAGTGTTGTAGTGATTCGCACTGTCCAAAGCATATGTAGGAGAGTGTAACTCTTGTCTGGGGAGTGTAGTTTTTGATGGGTGTATGTCTGGTGGCTTCAAGTTTGAGACAAAGTTGAGAGGTTGGCTGTTTAGTGATTGTCAGGTTATTTCATTGTACATATGTTTTGTCATTGTTATACTTGTTGGGGATGGGGGGTATCCTTTACGAGAGATTACAGAAGTCTGAGGCAGGGGTAAGCTTTTTATTTCTACTTGGAAGTTGGTGGTTAGTTATTGAGTGATTTGGTTGGAAGGGGTCTACAGCTTTTGTAAAGAATTGGATGCCAAGCCTGCTGAGATGGGTCTGTATTCGGACAATCTTTGTTTTATTGTGAAGATGTTGAGCTTTTTTCGTAGCTAGGCAACCAGTGATTGTTCCAAGTGCACTGTTTTGTATGGTTTGAACTTTATTTACTTTAAGAGGGTGGAAGACCAGGCAGGTGAGTCATAGTTTAAAGTGGAGCACAAGTAAGTTTAGAGTAAAAGTGAATAAAATCAAGGTTATTAGGTGTAGCAGGAAAGAAAAAAGGTTAGTTGAGGTGTGTTTGAATGGAGTATCTTTGGAAGAAGCGAAGTGTTATGTTTCTAGGTATGGACATGGCAGCATATAGAACCATGGAAATGCAAGTGTCATATGATGAGTGAGGGTGCGAAGAGGGGTTGATATCTGGGTGGATGAAAATGGGTATGTTTGAAGGTATAGTAGTCCCAAGCGTGGCATGGGTGCGAGGCATAGGCTATGGATGAGGATGTGCGAAGGAGGATGGATGTGTTGGACATAAAATGTTTAAGGACAATATTTGGTGTGAGGAGGTTTGATTGGGTAAGTAATAAAAGGGTAATAGGTGCAGTAATAAAAAGTTTGGCTAAGAAAGCTGGGGATGGTATGCTGAAATGGTTTGGGCATATGGAGAATAAGTGAAGAGTCATTGTCAGAAGTGGAGCCGACAAGGAGGAGAGACCAAATTGGAGATGAAGGGATGGAGTGAAAAAGATTTTGAGTAAGTGGGACTAGAACATACACATCAGTCCAATCTATGTTGTAAAGGTTTGAAGCATAGGCCTTAGATCAAGAATTGCAGAAGAGGATGGATATGTTGGAAAGGAAGTGCTTAAGGATAATTGAGGGTTGATTGAGTAAGAAGTGATAGGGTAAGAGAGAGGTGTGGCAGTTAGAGAGTGCTTAGAGGGATTGCTAAAATGGTGTGGACATATGGAGAGGATGATTGAGGAGAGGCAGACTGAGCAGGTATATGTGCCAGAAATGGATGGGACTAGTAGAAGGGGAAACCGAATTGGAGATTGAGGTTGTATTGAAAGATGTTTCAAGGAGTCGGGGCCCAAATATGTAAGAGGGTGTTAGGCGTGCATAGGTTAGTGAATTGAAGCTGTGTGGTATACAGGTGCTCAGAGGGTGTACTTTTTTTGTTTACTGATAGTTATTACTGGATTATATTTTATTTGTGATGCTTCCCTATGTAGATTGACGAGGATAGTTATAGTTATTTCCGGATCTTGTTTCAGTCATTTGTGCTAGTTTCCAATTTAGACTGATTGTCCTCTCTCTACCAGTCCAGTTTAGAAAGAGACCCGAGGTATTACTAGAAAGAAAACTGTATCCAAATGAGCTTGTTCTTTAGTTTGAGGTGATGGTGAAGCTTCAGATCAAATGAGTTATCAACCATGACTAAGCTTTCCTATCCTTTTGCATGTTTCACATGTGTCGAGTCATTTATCATATGGACTTTTCATAGATGATAGTATCAGTGCATTGTTTTGCTCATATATTAGGTGTTTTAACGATTTTTTATGTGCTAGAGTTATGATGAAAGAGTGTGTTAATGGTGTTTGAGCCAGCACATTTTGCGTCGTTTGGATGTGTATAGGGTAAGCAGTGTAGTGCTTCTTCATACACATGTTGGTCAATTCTTAGTACCTGTTCCCCGAAAAAACCTTCACATCCTCTCTACCCAGTACGGAATGAAAGTGATATACAGTGTGTGTTGTTTTAAAGAAGTACTGTAACAGTGATTGGCTTCTCGTGTATATGTGTCTACGTTAACTAATTTGGTTTGTCTTTTTCTCCTTGTGATCTTTACGTTTATACCCAGCACTCCCTCCTAGCAGAGTTGATGGTGCTGGTAAGTTGACGTTGGATGTGCTGTATATGTAGAGCTTTGGTTGTGTTTGATGTGTGCTGTTGGTTCAACTCATGATGTCATGATGCTAGCACAGGTGTAGTATGTCAGTAGCCAGGCTTGCCCATACCACGATAATCAGTTATTATCTTCCTTGACCGTGTTACCCAACGTGATAACTGGTGACGTCACCAGCAGTTGGTTAGTTGATAATGTTGGTGATATAAGCAAACGGAAATTTATCTAATTTCGGCGGGTGGAATTTACAGGACTGAGAAAGTGGATGTTGTGTGCTGTTGTAAAATAAAAGTATGTTTATTTTTTATGTATGACATGTATGTTACAAATTATAGGTAAGATTTCGTGACTGTTCATACACGTATGGTACTTATTCCTGCTGCTTCATTGCCACCACCTCTTGCTGCTTTTCCATCACCTCATTTACCACCACCGCTAGCTGCTGCTTGTCCTCCTCGGCTGCCACTTTGCTCCCCATGCTGTTGCCGTTTCTTCCCCGTTCTCACTTACAATGAACTTACAGTTTTTTTCTTTGGGAACAGATATGACTTAGTTATGTCAGCTTGTATATATGACACTGGTTGGAGGCAAGCATAGTACTGTAAGAGCAAACACATTTTTAGATGGACTTGGAACACCTGAAGTGAATTGTTCATAAGAATCTAGGCTATGGTCTCATGAAAGGTGAACCTGGTTAACCCTGATAGCGTTATATAATTGTGAACATAAAACGTTACGGGAATCAGCCATGAAAATTGTGAGAATAATAAACCCTCAACATAAAACTGGTACTTGTTTCTTTTCATTCCATAATTAGAAAATATATTTTGAGTCCCATTGAAGATCCGTTAGCGTTGATTTTGAGTGCCTCTGGGTTTGTGGTTACGTGTGTTGGTACAAGTGGTTTGGGCGTCTACCACATTTCAGACAAGTTTTAGGTCCCGCGGACGGGAAAAAATGAGATACAAGAAGCTAATAAAGTGTGTGTGTTTGTGTGTGTATTTGGATAGTCTATTCGAGATACAAAGTTTCTTCCTTCAGTTGAGAAAGTTAGATTCACATTCGTATATGAAATCGAGAACAAGTGTCTTTGATCAGTTAATGTTTTGTGTTATTTTCCGATTTTTCTTCATGATTTAGGCTATAGAACATAAGATTTTGGGCGCAATGGAAGTGGTGAACTCTTAGAATAGCGAAGATGTGTGGCAGGTAGAGGGTTACGTAGAGAATGAGGGTGGGAGGTGAAATAGCCTTTGTGGTTTCGTTGGTAGGTGGAGTGCTGGGCGAGAGAAGGAAACCTATTTTGATGGTTGTTATTGCCTAGTTTTGCTGGCCACGCAGTTCACTGCTGTTGGCAGCAGTCATCATTTGCACTATGTCATGCCACCATATCCTTTTAGTACAACACACTGATCCCTTAAGCATTGTTCCTTGAAGCCGGATGTGTGAGTCATTTCTATAGTTACGTACTGTACAGGTAGGTTACCAGATCTTTTATTTCAAGGTGCAGGATTCGCCATTTACTTATTATTTTTAAAGGTTGAGGATAAAGGAATATTTTTTATTTTGGGGGGTTGATTAAAAGTATTTGAACGATGAGTTACACAATTTGTCATATATTATTGATTTCAGAAGTAAATTTGTACGAAGATGAAAGAAAGAGAACGAAGAAATATAATTGATACATATGTGAGAACGAAGTATTGAAAATATGAACGTAAAATAAATATTCTTTATAGATTATGTTTGTGATGTTTCATGTCTGTGTATTAGTGCCGTCTAACAATGGGACAGTTATGCTTCCAGAGAGTCGTTTTCTGAAAATATTTGAGACAGGGCAATGAAATAGTGAATAGTCCCGGATGCAGGGAATGCATGGCAGTGCTATTTCGCCTTTGTGCCCCTTGCAGTCATATTCTTGTATACCCTTTTCTTTAGATTCCAAGAAGGTTACTAACAATCCATATCTTTTATTTCTTTGTATAGTGTTGACATAAATATTATGATGAATGTTGGCAAAAATAGTATAGTGTTCGAGAGCTGGCAAGTGATAATAGGCAGATTCTTTGGTTTGGTGCTTCCTTTCTAGAGGTAGACAGTAGAATTTTAATATCCCAACTCCTTTAGAAGAATTCTCGCCATTGGACATAAACCATGTGAAGTGTGTGTGTGTGTGTGTGTGGAATTAGACTGGCGGTAAAGATTGTCGGTTGATGGTTTATTTTTTTTACTTCTGGCCAAAATCACCCGGGCATTTGATAGGCCTAAAGAGCCTTTAAGCAGCCAGCCATCATCATTCGCATAGATGAGACGCTTCGATAATAGTAAAACCTACAGCTGTGTTGTGAGATGTAAGACTGTAGTTGTTATGCGTTCTTGGCGGGTCCTGTTTTCATGTATTTTGATACATGTCATATCCCGTGATAAAAGTTTGACACTTAATCTTCCGTATTTGTCTTGGCCATTCAGGCATTGTGTTAAGCGTTTTGATTTCAGCAGTGTTGGATTGCCGGCCATTTTGAACTACGAT
>JAUUDZ010091991.1:8190-19888 GCA_032361705.1 Panulirus versicolor
GGGGAAATGGTACCCTAGTTAAGTTTAACAGCACTAGAATGTAATTTCTACCAATATGTCTTTGTAAATGTCATTTACATCATTGTTCAATTTTCAAGTACCAGAATTCATCCCTGCTAAAACAAAAACATGCAGGGAATACATATGCTTTAATATCCCGAACACCTCACATAACTTTAAAAATCTGATTCTCAAAAGTTTATGGTGCTGTAAATGTACCGGAATTATTTTTCTTGTAAGCAGCTACTTCATATCTAAAAGGCTCTTCATCAGACCAGCAAGTTGGGGTGGCTCTTCCTCCACTTCTTTAAATGCCAGAGAGAAATCAAAACTCTTCTATCTCTTAAATTCGCCTTCTCTCCAACTATCCCTCATCATTTGCCATGATGATGTTGCTCTCTCACAATCCCTCATCATTTGCCATGATGATGTTGCTCTCTCACAATTCATTGCACTTCTTTCAACCAATGCTCTCATGAGCTGTCTGCATATGTCCTTACCACCAAAGCTTGGACCCATGACTTGTGCCAAACTGTTACTTTAACAATTGCCTTGTGGATACAGCCATACAAGTACTGAACATTATCATACCCACTTCTTCCCTCAGAAAGTGATGCTGTGGAACTTTCTTCCTTTTCACTTTTCCCTCTTTCTACAACCTTTCTACCTTTAATTGTCAGGTCTACAAACATTTGGGGAGCTCTGATTAATTTCCTCATTCATTTTTTACCTTACATTCTTCTTACCTAATACAGCCACGATTGAGGATTGTTTTGCCTGTGTCACTTCTGCATATCTTCCTATCTATCTATATCTCTGACACCCATTCTCTTTGGGAACTCCCTCAAGGGAGCAGCCATGACAAAAAAGTCTCCATAACTGGTGAACTCCAGTGCCACTTCTTAGCCTTAAGTGCTTCACCCTTAATAGGCTACTGGCAGTGAGAAACTCTAGTACAATGTTTCCAGAGGCTCCTATCTTATTCTAATACTAAAGACTTCTACTGTGTCCACCTAATGTTCCAACTCACCAACCTACCTAATGCTCCCACATTTCAGCCACTTAAAAAACTCTCTGGAAAGATGAAACTTTTCACTGATATAAAAAGGAAGAATGACACAATGAACAGCTGAAACTTTCAACAAAGGAAGGGCCCATATTTTACAGACACTCTTTGCTGCTTAAATTTTACAGCTGCAGCACATCTGTCTCATATTACAATTATTTCTTTCTTAAGAACTTAAAATAAGTAATCTAATACTGTATGTGGAAATACAAAATCTATATTAAGATGATCATCTATGTAATTCAAATTTGTGATATAACAGTAACCAAAATCTTTTACATGACATGTTCTATTGTTGTACTATTTCCCACAACTCTGTTAACAAGATTTATGAGTAATTCATGAGGAAGATTTTTCCTAGTAGTGGGATTCACTGTAATGTTTGTATAATGATCTACATTCAAGCATTTATTTTTCTTTAAGCAACCATGAGTTGCTTATTGAAATCTCACATCAAATCAGATAATATGTAGGAAATGGGAAGAACTTATGTTCAGTGTTAAATATATGTCATTTTTATGATAAATAATAGAATACCATATCCCTGGGGATAGGGGAGAAAGAATATGTTTCATGTATTCCCTGCATGTCATAGAAGGTGACTAAAAGAGGTAGGAGCAGATGGCTGGAAATCCTACCCTTCTATTTCATTTTTCCAAACAAAGGAACTGAGATGCAAGCCAAGTGAGGAGTTTTCCCCTCTGAGGCTCTGTCATCTGTTCTTGATGCTACCTTGCCAATGCAGGAAATGGCGAATGTGTAGAAAAAAATGAATAAAAAAATACTTATACTTACATTTTCTCCACTACAATAAACCAAAAGCCATTAAATCCCCACACCTCTGTACCTCATATGTATTGTTTCAATAAAAACCAATACACACACAAAGCTGTACTACAGTATACAAACCATTTTCTGTGGTTAGAATGGAAAAACTGAGCCAATCTTCATGATATAAATCTTCTCCTTTTACCAAAATTCTCGGGTCAAGTCTTCTCTATTCTCATTTATGCATATCCTTGCAGATAGTTTCTCAAATGGTTAGTGTTAGCTGTCAGCTTACAAATTATGTGTAAAAAAGTCGATTGGACATACAAATTTCTATAAATAGTTGATATAAACACAAAAAGAACTCTCATCAACAATGGGCCTACTATTGGTTTACTACCAAGCATTATGTGCTGCACATTATGGGAGTAACACAGTGGGTGAAGTTCTGAAACTACGACCAACATGCTAGAAAAGCTTACCTTGCATTTATGGGATATGAAATTATGGGGAATATCATTAATGTCACATCTAAAAGTTCTGATACATTGCACACAATAGGTAGCAAATGCATGAGTGCACACAAGGCCACTGTTCATTTTTCCAGTAAATGACTGATGGCAGAGGGAGGAAATCTGGTATATTCTCTTTTCATACTTGATTGTCATTTCCTGTGTTAGCAAGGATGTGCCAAGAAGACAAAGAAAGGCCCCATTTATTCAGATTAATTTTCTAGCTTTTCATGGTGTCCTTCCATCTCCAATTGGGTCTCCCCTATCTCCTTGTTCCCTCTACTTTTGACACAGATATCCTCACTCATTTTGTCCAGATGTCCAAACCAATTCAACACACCTTTTTCATCCCTCTCAACCATATCTTTTTATCATCACACCCCTCTTACCATTTTTTTACTTAACCAAGCCATCTCACACCAGATAGAGTCCTCGAACATTTCACTTCCTACACCACTTTCCTCTGCGCATCCTCACATCCATATAACATTGTCAAGATTACTATAACTTCAAAGCATGCTCATTTTTGCCCTCGAAGATAATGAGTTCTCTTTAAACACATTCTTCAATGCTCCAAAAACCTTTGCCCCCAACCCACTATAGGAGTCACTTTTACCTCTATGGTTCCATTTGCTGCCATGTTTTTGAAAAAAAAATTAATTTCACTTGGCCAAAACGATCACTTTTTCACCGAACAATAAGTCAGAACAAACCTAGCCTAATTTGAATGCCTAATATAGCACAACCTAATCCACATTTTTAGATGAATTTTCACATCACTTAGAATATGAAAATAATCAAGAATTATCTATGATGATGAATCATGCTACTGAATTAATTTTGGCACCTGCTCAACAGAGGAAGGCAAATACAAACTCTTTTTCAAATGATTTTTAATAATCTTTATCACAGAACCTCTTTTCTGCCATCTCATATGAAAACCAAGAAATTCAAATTCCTGATATGGAAATCTTGTAATAAAATCATACTTTTAAAGAATGACCTCGAAATCTTGAGACATCCAAAGGGTTATACCTGACACACTGATAGAAAAATTTAATTTTAGGTAAACCTCAATGTGATGCAGGATATTGCTTCATCAAAATGTAAAGGCAAGTATTCTTATTTATTCTAGCAATATATTTCATCAGAACATAAGTGCAATTTCTTTGAATGATATTATATATATCATCCAAGCCCCAGAGCATTAAGAGATTCCTCCAACAGCTTTGCAAAGCACTGGAACAGTAGACAAATAAGGAAAATCAGCTGATACCTCTAGGAAAGATACCCCTTGTAAACCTTTTGATGGTTTGGACAGATGCACCAAGCTTGAGTGGGGCTACCATACTCCTTACATAAATGCAGTTGTATGAAAACAAGCTTAGAATCATTGATGTATTAATAGGAAAGGGTTAATGGTTTCCTGACAGTTTCTCTTTCTGAATGTTTTGAAGAAAGCTCTTGAAGTTCAATTTTTGATGGACAACAATACACATGCGTAATGTCTAATGAGTACAGTAAGGTTCATTCTAATCTCTTCACCTTTGGAAGACAGGCCATGTTCTTACCTTAAAAGCATCACAGAGACAGCTTCCTTAAGCATTTGTCTAACTGGAGTTTGTAGCATTTGGGCATACACTCTATCGAGATCTAGGACTATGTGGTCTAAGATAATACATAGATCAAATTATTTCAAATGGAACCTGTCATTAACAGCGAATCCCCAAATGGATCTCTTTGCCAAAAAGGACAATGCTTTCTTGACATCAACAGTTTTCTCAAATCTTTTATTCAGAGGCATGAAGGTTCAATAACATGACTTTATTCTAAAGCAATTGCACTCAAATTATCTTTTTCTTCCAATACATATCACCATGAAGAATATTCATAAACTGACTGGTTTTCAAGGTTTAGAGACTAATTGCTCTAAAGTAGGTAAAACAACCCTAATGCAAGAAACTAATGCCAATGTGCCAGTTCTCACACAAGATTCCTCATACCATGTCACTAATCAAGGGCGTAATGATATCAAATTCTTAGTTTAGAAACTAGAATCTAGTTCTTTCAAAACCAAGGCCTAGAACAAAGTATGGATAATTTACATGGTTTCCTCTTCCACTTAGACAACAATAAACAGTCTAATGATCTTTTGTAATAGATTCTGAGGAATTAATGTGTTCAGTTTTCCTCCAGTCTTTCTCATAACAAGAATGAAACCAGTATCACTGTTGCTTCATATAAGAGTGCAGTAAAAGAGACTTCAGCCAAGGTACATGATGGTTTTTGGCTCTATGTGATATCCTTTTTTTCTAAGGAAAACTAAAGTTTCCTAATCTAAGCTAAAAGGGAAGCAGTTGAATATCCTGATTCTTTTACCAATACAGTTTTATATGTTTTATGACTGAAATATCTTCATATGAAAACAGTTTTCAACAGGTCTGGGACTAGGAAGAGTTAGTGAAATCTCAATGTTTATGGACAGAGTTCTGATGAAGTTTGAAGATTGTCTTTTACAGGAAAGGTTAACCTAAACCCAAAGCTTCTAGCTCTAAGTGAGACTGTTTTAACAGTCCTAAAAAAATTTCAGCTCATACCCTTAATGACTTTCTCCAACATAGAAAAATAATTTTGGAAACCCATGAACTCTTTAAGGCTCCTTAAAACCTTTATCCTCCTCACTGAATCAAAAACTGCTTTTCCTCAACAACCAAGGCTGCATACCAGGGATGTATGGATAGTGGCTTATACTTTACTTTCGTTGTGAAACCTTTCCTTTGTTGAAATTAACAAACAGGGTCTTTGGGAATGAAAAAATGCCTTTGTTTAATAATACCTAAGTTTAGGTTTGGTGATCTTATTGTCTCTCCATAAACTCCCATCAGAAACGAACACTCCAAAATGAAGGTCAAAAGACACTAATGGTAAATCTTTTCTTTAGTTTCCTTAAGGCTTCCTTAAGTTCCTCCTCCATTTCTGCATGCTTTCTGAAGACCTATCCAAAGGTAAGAACTGCAAGTTTTAAAGAATGAAAAGTTACTTCTCAAACAGAAGCAGAGCCCTATGAACTTTCATAAATTACCCTTCTTTCTTTACCACTTTCTTTTTCAGAAAACTACTTTCAGATAATCAAAATTAAAGGATCTAAGGCACAGTCACCACCAGCCCCATATCATTTCCTTACCATGATGACACAGGTCTAGATAGCTTAACGATTTCTCAGAACGAGCGTCTGCAGGTCTCTTATTTTCAACAATGATCAAAAAGGATAAATCCTTTTGGATACATTTCATTATGAGAGCTAAAACTGAGTTCTGACTCCCATGAACCAGGTACTTTCTCTCTCACAGGAATCTGCCCGTTATAGAGTAATTGTTATTAATCCTTCAAGACCTTCATTTATATTCAGGAACAATAGCATGGATAACATTCCTCATACTAAAATGTACTTCAGGACCTCAACTGATCTACAACATTAAAAGATCAGGATGTGGATGAACCAAAAATAATAAATTACTAGGCACTATTTGATTATGCATCATGATGGCAAATTCTGAGAAGCAGTACAGTAAAAGAATTAAAAGTGTTACCATTTTGCTAGATTAGCAATTGTCCTACAAAATTATGAAGACATCATCGGACACTGTTAAGGATGCACTATGTATAATTCATACAGGCACAAATGATGTCATCAAGGGTAGATCTAAGGAACTATTGGGAACATATGAAGAACTGATTGAGAAGTTCAAAGATGATAACAAAGGATCAGGTATCTCTAGAATACTTCTATGATACTAACACATATGCCACCATCAGAATTATAAATATCAATTATAGGGTAACAGAACTACAGTATGCTCACAGAAGGCATTCACAAACTTTATCAAATCACTGAAAAGATTTCTTTAGAGAACACAGGCTTATTTACTAGAGGTGAACAGCACCTATCAAAGTGCAACTCTAATAGGTACAGCACTAAAAAATAAAAAAAAAAAGTAATACTAAGAAAACATGGCCATGATACAGAATTATCCGAGACAGAAAATACTAGGTCAGGCAAATGTAAGTCAGCTAACATGGCAAAACCCCCCTCCCCATGCTACACAGACTGATGTCAATCCATCCATGGGGGTATCCAGCAGAGGACAGACTAAACGGAATGATGTCACTCTTGGTTATAATTCAAACGACATGAAAAAGGCAACAAATTCAAAAACCATGAAAAAGGCAACAAATTCAAAAACCAAAACATGAGCATTTCATGCAAATGCCAGGAATATTACAGTGAAAGGCAATGAGAAAATCACATACACCAACGTAAAATAACTGGATATGCTTGTAATTTCAGGGTCAAGGTATTTTTTGTGTGGGGGTGGAAATGTAAATGGAAACAGTAGCATGTGATGAATATAAGTTTGTGTCAAAGTGAATCATAAAGAGGCATTATAGTTGTGTAACAGCCTTTGTTCAAATCAGTGCACTGGATTTATGTTGAGATTATATGTGATTATACAGAAAGGCCTTGATCCACCCCAAATAACTGGGAAGTGACTGAAATATAACACAGATGGACAGGCTGATAACGAGAAACATAAAACTGATCTCAGGTATAACATCTGAAACAAAGACAGGCTACTGAAAAATAAAGGGGTGTTTTAGTTGAATTTGAACCAAGCAGAAATGGATAAAAGTACTCATATTCACCCACACTACAGAAGCCCTTAACTCTGGTTCCTAAACAAACTGAAAATTGACATCATGTGAACAAAATACACCAAAAGTATTTTCTGAGCACAAATAAAGCCTGTACTCTTGTGAAATGCTTCAAAATCTTATGTTGCCAGTAATGTTTTATTTTTTCTTATGTTCAAAAGCATTTTGAACAGTATGTGATGATATATAGGCCATGAAGGGATAAATACTGCTTGGGAGGGGGGTTTTTCTCTATCATCTGTAAAATTCTTCTATCCACAAAGTTTCCAGTCCTAACACTTGTGGATAAACGAGTCTACTTTATTTACCAGTCAAAATTTGCAATATAGTACAAAGTGTCATCAAATATTCATTAAAAACATTAACATATAAATGCTTATTCTGAAGAATGATATACAGTACCAGAAAAGAGCTGGGCAATCTCATCTACTAACTTTACTGTCTTTTCCCAATTACAATGAAACTTCATTAATTCACACATTTGTTTTGCATTTCAAAAAATGCACACCATCTAGATGTGTGTTAAATAACATATTAATTTCACACACATAGTGAAGTGAGTACACTGTTACTGTGCAAGATGCAACATATGGTTGGCAAGTTAGGTGCATGGATGTTTGGATGTGCATGTTGGTTCAATGTCTGCAGATTCCCTTCAGACATGAGGCTTGTCTTACATTTGACGGATTCATTACTTTTATGTGGACTATTATTTTTTTCATATACAAAATTATGCCTCAGATCTCTAGTTGCACTACTTGAAAAGCACCTACATCACTGAGATGGACCACTATATATTAATAATCAAACCAGACCTCAAATGGTGAATTTCTGTATCTGGCACTACGGAAAAATGAGTGCTTAACACTATAAAGAATAAAAAATAAACATGTATATGAAAAAATCAAAAGGTATACGGCACATTTAATAACTTATTGTATCTAGTTAAAAAAAAAAAACTAGTTTCAAGTACTACTATTATCACCTAAGTACATTACATTAGTTTTTGAATATAAATTAGAGAAGCATGCCTGCTTTTTCTCTACCAATGAACCATAAATGCCCACCACAATTCAAGAAGACTCTAATCACTTCATTGGTGAGCCTTTAATAAGCATTAAATTCATCTGCAATACATGAAAAAAAATATTATGCATAATTTGCATAATTCAATGAAAGAAAAGGAGTGAGTGCAAATCAATGAGGTTTTAGTGTGCTTGGAATAAAAAAAAAATCTTCACATAAGCACTGTAAAAATTCCTATGATGACAATTTGTAGAAGAGGCAAATTCTATAAGAAATTAAATATAACTATCAATACCACACATTAACACCATCACTTCGGGAGCAGTGTGACTTTATCTTCCTGTTTCATTGACAAAATCAGAAAACAGGTCTTCATTTTTATTATAAAAAATAAAGTAGGCAGTGCCTTTACCTGTTAACATTTACAGTCCTTGGATGATGTAAGAAGTAGAAGATATGAAATATACTTCTGTTAATTGGGAAACTGGGCCTCCTTTCACTGTTGCTCAATATATAAAAAGCAAAGCAATGCTTAACTATATATGATCATATACAATATAGTAGACTGTTAAGATGATACTAAATAAGTTAGTCTCCCTACTAGCACAATGGCACAAGTCTGTCAAGTATTCACAAAACGATATTTTCACAATCAATGCTAATCAGTAATTCAAAATCACAAGAATGTGAGGAAAGTGAGTGCCAGGCCATCAAATATATTTACATATATATATAAATTAATGATGTGGATCATCACGCAATCATGCCTTTACATACCGTGAGTGTGGTCCCGAGTTTGAGTGTGGGTAGTTGCTTGTATTGAGGATGGAGAAACAACACCCTGCTTGGCTTCAGCAATGAGACGACGTGCACGCTCCCGTAGCTGTGCTTGCCTCTCCTCTTCCTCCTTCATGAGGGGTCAGGAAATGAAATTCTTTAATTTTTTGATTAGCACAATCTAAATTACTTATTGCAACTGTACAAGGTGATGAGATTTAAGATCAGATAGGAAAAAAGTTATTAAATGATGTACCTTTGATAATGATCGCTGAGGTCCAGGGCGACTCTGAGCTTCTCGTCTGGCTTGTTCTAATAAATGTCTTGCTCGTTCTTTAAGCTCTTCATGTCTAGATGATGGACGCTAAAGTACAAAAAAGTAACACATTAATCTTTCTGATATTAGAATTTGTGAAAAATTTAGAAGGAAAGCATAGGAAAGAGAGTAATCAATTTCAAAAGCATATTTAGGAATACTGTTCAATATAAAACAAAATGCTGAAGACTCCAGTCACTATATAGTATTCCACAACTGCCTAAAAGCTTCTCTAACCATCTAAAATGCATCAGTGCTTTACTGAGATATATCTTGCAGCTAGAACTAACATTTTCTTACACTATTTACCTATTCATCTTTACACAATCTCTAGAAATCTTATAAATACAAATACACTTAATGTCAAATATGCAACTGAGTAGAAGGTTTAGCTTAACTTACAATCTGTTGGGATGTCAAATGTGACTTGTAATGACTGGACACTGGCAAAACTACATTACAAAGCTCATCTCTATGAATAATTCAATTTCAGGAAAGGGGTACAACAAAATTATGTTTCATTTATGGAACAAAACAGATTTAGAAATCTTAACCTATTAAGTTCCATATAAAACTATGAGTTGCAAAGGAAATCATCTAGATGCATGTTCATGCTGATTTGACAGAAATTCTTAAAAGAAATCACTTTCATATCTCTAGTCATTCTCAATTCATGAGACCAAATAATATGATAATTTGGTCCCAGTGCAATTTCAACAGCCATGCTTGCTGGTGCCCCCAACATGACAACTTCCAACAAGATGTGGTGATACAAAAGGCACTTAGCTGGTATACTATAAAAAAAAAAAAAACTGAAATATCATGGCACAACCCTCTTTAAGCATGAACTTTTCAATTTTCTTACTAATAGTGCTGACATCTGAGTTTTGCAATCATGTCACTGGATAAGGGTGCAGCTTTGTGGTCAAGAGGGCCTAAGCAATTTCAGCAAAAGATTAAAAACGTCAGCTCCTCCATTGGTATTATGACTCTACTGACATGGAAGCACTCCAAAGTTTTGCTGAAGTGAAAATCATAGGCTCTTCAGTCTTCCTAGATAAGATCCTTCATCAATTTCACTGAACACTTTTCAAACAAGTATTTTCCAAACAGTGCCTGTGGTTTTGAGACCACAGTTTCAGGAACTAGCTGAAACAAGTATTGAGACAGGTTAGTGATGTGTACATCTGGCAATATCAATCACGCAGCATAATTCAACCTGCTAGAGGCAGAACTTTCACCTCAGGTCACCTCTCCTTACCACAGTATACATCATACTTGCACCATAACAACAAAAACAATAACTGTCATTACTGTAAAAAAGTTTCTCTCCAAAACTGATGGGTTTGTTTCCAAATAGTACATGATCATTTCAGCAAAGCCTAGGTTTTAAACACTCATTTTCTTTATGAAACATTATCATCTCAGGTATTGGATGTACTCCACTGATTAGCAAATGGTAAAAAATGATCTTCCTGTACTCATCTCAGTGTAAAGCTTGACAGATGATGATAATGTGGCCCAAATTCTTAAAATCAGGCCAGCATAGCTTTTTGCAATAATGTCAAGCATCCTAAGACTGTGGTGTTCATAAAAGACTTCAGGTCTCCTGTTTATTGAAAATACCAGGTCATTTTGCCCATCCAGTACATCTCTTATCTAGACGTGGCTGAAAATTCCTAATGCAAACAGCTTGTTGAAGAATTGTAAACATATGATTCACCACCTGATCTCTTTAGGAGTTAGGTTAAAGTCATCATACCTATGAATCATATCTTTGTGCTCAAGGACCATAAAGATGTTCTGGTATGTAATGCTCAAGAAATGTAAAGATGTTTTGGCATCTCTTCCCAGTCTGAGTATAGAATTCCCTTCTCAAGTATCCCCAGACTGCAATTATCTCAGTGTTGTTTCTGCTTTGGAAGCTTACAAGCCATTTTAGTGGCCTAGCACATTACTATACAAGTCTTGGCCAACCATACCCAGGTTCATCTTTTACTCTTCAACATTACCTCAAATGTTAAAAAAAAACCATATCAATAATGTTCCCTTAAAATTCACTGGTTGTGATATCAATAGCTAACTATAGTGCCCACTAAAAACCCTGTCTGCCTCCATATATTTTCAACAATACAGGGCTAAGGTTCATTGTGGGTACAAGCATATGAGGCCCTTGGGGTGGAATCATTGTACATTTGGCCACTGAGACTAGTGTTTCTAATGGTGAGATCACCAGCAACCTGCCTCAGTTTACCTCAGGCGATCTTGAGGGAAGAATGTTCTGTCTTTAGTCTTTCTGGCTGCCATTTCATTTTGGGCATTTTGCTTCTGGGCACTGTATTTCTTCCACCTGTGCTTCAAGATGGTTGGCTCTTACCTTTCTAAGGAGGAGAGAGCCTGAATTCTTGCCAGGAAGCAAGAAAATGTAAGTAAATAAGAGATTTCTAGGTCCTCTGGGCATTCAGAACACACAATTAGCTGGCTGCTTCCTGCAACATTCATCAGTGTCTTGTCCCATTC
>JAUUDZ010092102.1:0-19885 GCA_032361705.1 Panulirus versicolor
GTCTCCCACTTTGCTGTCTCCCACGTTAGCACAAGGAATAGGATAGGGCAGAGAGAATACTTCCCACGTGTTCCCTGCATGTCGTAGAAGGCGTCTAAAAGGGGAGGGAGCGGGGGCTGGAAATCCTCCCCTCTCATTTGATTTTCCAAAAGAAGGAACAGAGAAGGGGGCCAAGTGAGGATATTCCCTCAAAGGCTCAGTCCTCTGTCCTTAACACTACCTCATTAATGCAGGAAATGGTGAATAGTATGAAAAAAAATTTAATGTACCAAAACCACAGCTCCCTATCCACATCTAGGCCCTATAAACCGTATCATGGTTTACCCCAGATGTTTCTCATACCCTGGTTCTGTCCATTGACAGCACAGTGACCACATCATTCCAATTCACTCTATTCCTTGCATGCCTCTCACCCTCCTGTATGTTCAGGCCCTGATTGCTCTGATTTGAATGTGACCTTTCTTTGTTCATGACAGTACCTCACAAATGGGGGAAATGGTGATCAAGTATGAAAAAAAAATAAGATTATATTTGGAGTGATATTCCAGTTAACTAGAACTTAATTTTCTAAATAAACTATTTATCATATTTGTCTGTAAAGTATAATAAATTAATATGTACATTTGCTTTGTTTTTTTCAGGGAGAATGATATTACAGATATCATTGACAACACTTTCACTGTTGAGCATGAAAGTTTTGGCGTCCTCCAGATGAGAGAACTTAAGCCCGATGGCAGTAATATTGTAGTGACTGAAGATAATAAAAAGGAATATGTTAAGTTGTATGTTAACTACAGGTTTATGCAGGTATGTAGACATTTTTTCTATTATTTTTTTTACTTGTAAGACTTCAAAGACTCATCCTTAACCCCTTTAGCATGATAGTATGACATTGAAGCATGTTGGTGTCTTTAGATATGATGGCATGATTTTTGACCTGACCATGCAGGGTCAGGCAGAGAAAGAGCCACCATACTTGAGAGTAGTGTCAATACTTGAACTCTACAGAAAAACCATGGATTGTGACATTTTCACCCATGGGTATGATAGTTTGATATAGGACTTGACCCTTAATGGTCTGGTCATGGAATATCCATAATGCCTTTGGGTTGTAATTTCATTCTCAAGGATGGTATAGACTAACCGAAGGGGTCGAGATTTAAGAAGATAGGTCTAAGTATTCCCACAAAACAGGAAATCAAATTAACAGTTTCCTTATCCTCTCATGAAGCAATCAGGCAACAGGAACGTTTCATTCTTGTAAGCCAATTCACCTTAAACCTTTAATTCATTAATCAAATTGCCTTAGGAAATGATTGTTTGTTCCCATTTTCTGCAGACGAAAGTAGCATAGAAAACCAATTGCTGCTTCAAGTAGGCCTGTCTATCCCTTAGGTTCATATCCTTTTATGCAGAAGCCTACTGTTGAAGTAGGTTGGATGGCATTGTGTTGTTTTGCATGCCCAGGTTTTGTTGAGTAAAATTTGAAAGGCGGTAAATGTTGCCATTATAATTTTATAGTTGAGAGAAATGTCAGTCTTCATTGAACTTGGAGTTTTACAGGATGCATAAGGTTCAAAACTTAATTCATCTTCTTTGGTCTTTATGTGATGTTCCCCATAATACAGAGACATATAACCAGTTTTACAAGCTAGTTAAACCTCTGAAATTTTTTTAAGTATCACTATTTACTTTTTCATACCTCACATATTGTGCAGGTTTTGCAAATTTCACAGGTATCTCCGCATTCAGCATCATTAGGAAACCTTTCGCTGCAATATAAAGATTGATTTTTGCAGTTCACAGATTATGCCTAATCAGCACCTCTGGGGTTTACTTCACCATATTCTAGAACTTAAGATCCTCATTGTTTAGTTTTGCTAAAAATAAATTTAACTACGTAAATGTCACTGAGATGTTGGTCTGCACGAGGTTATTGTAATGTTATTTATAGAGGGAAGGCTTGGATTGCAAAGTTGACTCTTCTGTAGTCTTTTTCCAGGACTGCTTCAGGTTTCTTTTGAACGTTTTCAAGGTGACATAGATATTGCATGTCAGCAGGGACTAGCTTTGGTTTTAGTTTTGATTGTGCTGTTTGACATGGTGATTAGACTTTTGATTTTAGTAATGCATGGCATTTACAGATAAAGACATAGCTTAACCTTAATGGAGTACAAAAGATAGCCAGCTTTTAAAGTTAAACTGTCAATGGGGGGGAAAAATGGATGTTTTGCATCCAGCAAGGGGAATTCAGTTAATTTTTTACATTTAAGGATTGTTTAGTTATGGAAGTAAATGGGTGCCTTAGGCAAAAAAGTATGTTTTATATAACGAACTGTACCTCATTTTATAGAAACCTACATTTCTTTAATGTTCAAATTGCTTTTTATACTTTGTTGTCACAAGCTACTTAGCATTGGCATATTATTAACTAATGGTTGCTGCTAGTTGTATAGAAATTAGTAGATTCTTCTTACTTTGTTCTTAATATGTTATTAAAAGTATTTATAAGTATAATGGCTTGCTTCTGAAGTTGATGCGAGTCTTCTTGCAGATTACTAGAGCCACTGAGCAAAGTCCTGCTGGATAGATTCCTTGATTATCTGTTGTGTGATCAAGTAGCCTTATGATGATTATGCATAAATGTGTTTCATATTTTGTAAGCTTAAACTTTACTGTTACTTCCTCTTCAGTTTTAGAATATTTCCTCATGTGTAATACATGAAAAAATTAGCCCTGATTTTACAAATTTATTTTAGAATCTCAGATGAGCTCTACAGTTATTCTTATTACAAATATTGTCTAGTACTTGATGAAAATTTAACTGATCTCTCTTTGTATGGAAATGTCACATCTTGCAATGACAGTTAGATGCAAACACTGTTTTTTCCCTTACATTACTGATGGAGTGAATAAGATTTTCATTGCTTAGGGCCTGAACTTGCAGGTGGTGAAAAATGTGCATGGGATACGGTGAAGTGATATGAACTTGGGCAGTTGAAGCAGCTGGGGGTATCCATGGAAGGGCCTTTGGGGCCAGATTGCTGTGGTTTCAATTTATTACACTTAACATCTAAAGAATGAATATGAGCAACTGAGGCCTATTCTTCATCTGTTCCTGGTGCTACCTGAATAACATGGGGAAAAGCAAACAAGTATGAAAGAAAGAAAAAAGAAAATGAGGGAATGATTTTACCAGACATTTCCTGCTTGAGGTTACACCACGATTGAAAAGTCACCTTTGGTGAGGCTGTGTATCATTAGGAGTAAAGTGTTGTTAAAGAACTTATCACTCTAGAGGAGTTTAATGTTTCCTGATATTAGAATTACAGCAACTTCGCAACTACAGGAGCTTATAGAAAAGGGATCTTGGAATGAAGCTAGAATACCTTTTTAGAAAGGGGTCTTCGGTCAGTTATGAAAGATTATTTAATAAAATATGGGCAGAATTTAATTAATTCACTTTCTGGATTTTTAGGGTATTGAACAACAGTTTGCTGCTCTTCAGAAGGGCTTCACTGAGGTGGTTCCTCAGCATCTGCTCAAGCCTTTTGATGAGAGAGAATTGGAACTGATAATTGGTGGTTTAGGAAAAATAGATATCGATGATTGGAAAGCCAACACAAGACTCAAAGTAAGTGATTTACGTATTTTTGTTGTTTTATAAAGCTTCAAGGCAGAAGGCATTGCAGTGACTTTGAATGTAGTGAGTGAATTTAATCCAACAGTTAGGAAGAGTTGACTTTAGAAAAGGCTTGGTTTGGTAACTTAAGGGTGGCAGTTTATTAGTATATTTATTGTCACTACCGTGTAAGGTTATGATGGAAAGGTTGTTCTGCAGTTCTTGGGTATGAGAGCTAAGTCAAAGGAATTTATAGTAGGTGGTGATATCCTGTGGAGAGGAAACGATAATACACATACCTTAGATATGTAGCTTTGAAGTGCCATCCCTTTTGTTATCTGAAAAGAAAATATTATACGAATTTTCAGTTATCATAGTTTATGTATTATGTTATGAAGTGATTTAAGTCTTTTATGTAGGATGCATGATTTCTTACTCTGAAAGTTGACTTGTTAGATGAGACTTGGTCTTCGTCAACCTCACACCCAGCACTCTTCCCATGAACTGTCAGCAGTAATTATCTAACATCCTTGACTGGCACACTTGCTATTTGACTGTTCACTCAGTCAGAGAATCCGGGTGTTTTAGGCAAACTGTTTGCTTCATGTAAAACTACAGCTTCTTGCCTGATCCTGGGGCAACCATTTATTGGATGTTTGGCATAGTTGCTGTGCTTGCTGATTGGTTTATATTTTTAATAGCTGTTCAGTAAGCTTGTTAAGGCAAATCAGCAAGGTGTGTGTGTGTGCATCTCAGTTACATTAAATGTCACACTTACGGGGAACTGTTTTCTTACGTCTGAACAGCACTGCACTCCAGAGACGCCTGTGGTTGGCTGGTTCTGGCAGATAGTTGACTCTTATTCGGAAGAGATGCGAGCAAGGCTTTTGCAGTTTGTTACAGGGTCCTCCCGTGTTCCCTTGCAAGGCTTCAAAGCACTGCAGGGATCTACTGGTGCTGCAGGACCCAGACTCTTCACAATTCATCAGATTGATGCTCCAACAGGTAATTTTGTTAGTGTGTTCTTGTGTTTTCATGGGATGGATAGATCTCTTGGGATTTTATGTATATATTGTGTGTGGGTGTCTAATTTTTGTACATGTATGTACATGAAAGAGTGTTAATTTGTGTATGAAAAAGAATGAATATGAATGCGAATTAGGATGCAGAAAGAGATAGAGGGTGAATGTATGATTCTATAATTATTTAGAGAGTGTGTATGTGAAAGGGGATGCTCATGCGTAAGGTAGAGTGCATGTTGTGTATACATGCATATACATAATGTCCCTTTTGTTTTTCACTTCTGTAAAAGCAAGTATTCATACAACCAAGAAAGAAATATATTAGGGATGAGGTATTCACATGAATTTGAGGGTATGAGAATGCTTCATTCGATATACAGTAGGTTACAAATATTAATTGGGTTACTTTTTAGAGAAAGATCTGTTGTGGTAAGCAAGATGGCAGTTTTAAAAACTAAAGATTTTAAGGCTAAAAATATAAGAAATTGAACAGTTTGTGTTAAGTTAAACTGGAAATATTGGTGAAATGAATGTTTAGATAAATTTTGATTGAAAAATAATATAGAAAAAATTTTAATTCCTGAATCTGTTAGCAGAAGGGGAAAGTGGTAATGGCCCATGCAAAGGCAAGGGCCTCTGCCAAGTTGACATGCTTAATCTTGAACAAGAAAGTAGTAGTAGTAAGTTCTTCCTTTTCACAATTACAGCTGATGCAGTAACTCACTTGTGGTCTCCCATACATGCTCAGTAAAGAGATTTATTTAATTAAAACTCTGTGTTTCATCTTTATAAGCATATAAGTAAAATTAATGGCATGATATGTAATGTTCTTCAAGGGAGGTGTGTCATTCCAGGCAAATATGTAAATCAGTTTGATTACACTTGCATATTGCATACTACATTAAGCCAGTGGAAAGGTTATAGGTATATGATTTTTTTTAAGGTTAGAGTTTACAATAAAAGGTTCATGCATTTCATGGAAATTCTAAATTATTGCAATATTCTTCCCATTTCAGAAAACCTGCCTAAGGCACATACTTGTTTCAATCGCATTGACCTTCCTCCTTATGAGTCATATAGCAAGATGCTGGAGAAGCTGACCCAGGCTGTAGAGGAAACATGTGGGTTTGCTGTAGAGTGAGTTATGTAGACAGTAATTGAAATGAGCATATGAAAGGATTTTGAAGTATATAAAGTGCAGTTATTGTGAGATGTGATATTAAACAATATCAAAATAGAAACATAATTTTGTGAAGTGAAAAATGTATATACTGTGATTGCATTGACAAAAATGTAATGACATTAGAAATGCTAAACAGTACTTTCAGGTTGGTGTTAAGTCATAAACAGTGTATTTTATAATTCATATAAAATGTAAAAGGTTTCAAGAATATAGCATGTTCTTTGGAAATCTACAAGTATGTGCAATTTTTAATAGCATTATTCTGGGTTCTTTTGATGACTGGAAATTCATCTGACTTCTTTGCAGAGTATTTAGTGTTCTTGTATATTATCCTACTATAATGGTTTTCATAGTTTGAATTATTCAAAAGTAAGTGTGAAATGTACAGAAAAAGGACCAATCCATAATGTATAAAAGAAAATTAAGCAATTTCCTTATTTTATGCTTGTGGGCAGGAAGTAGAAAGCAACCAGTCCATGCACTTGTTAACCTCTGTTTAAGTAACTCTGTTAACAGCAGATCTCGGGTGTCTTCCACCCCATAAGTGGTAATGATGAGTTCCAAGATTCATTAGTGTTTCTTAACTGTGTTTCTCAGATTTTAGTCATATGTCAATAAACTGTGATAGCAATACAGTTCCAACTTCCAGGGCAATGACACTTAATTTGTAAGCCTGTGTCACACATACAGACTCCTGTTATCAGTCAAACACGTATAGTATTTGACAAATGGGCTTCAATTGGATGAAAATTGTCCATAGGATTTTATTTATTGACAGACAGACATATATATTTCATTGGCTATATAAGATGTATACATTTGTGATGTTGATTAGTGGTATGGCCTACATATAAGGGTTTTGTTAAACTGCTAATTTCTTCACATGAATGACAACATATCGATAGGGATCATTAATTGATATTTGATTGCTAAATATTTCTACTGCCACAGTAAAGATCATAAGGCTTCCCTGTGAGTATGAGATAATTTTTCGTATGGTTGATGTGAAAAAAAAAAAGTGAAATGTTAGTATGGGTACCTACAAGGAACCTGTATGGTAGGTCTCCTTAGGAGTTATCAACATTTCCCTCTTCCATTATGGGAGCATCTTCAGGATGTCTTCCGTGAAGACCTTGCATACAGTGTCCTCATTAACACCCATAAGCTTAAATGCCGAGTGTTTGATATATATATATATATATATATATATATAGAACATGCATATATGATGATTGAATTGATATTAATGAATATTCCCAACTGCCAAAAGCAACAATGGTTCATTATAGTGAGAGCTGTACTCTGCAGGTCTTGCTCATCATAGGCATTTATGCCTTCATGAATATGAATCTCAGTTGATCCTTACAGTCTGGTGCCTCATAGTAATTTAGTATCAGTCACTCATTAACATAAAGCATTTAAATAGTTGATCTGTGAAAGGTTTTTGAATTACACAGTTGTTGAAAGAATCATTTTTGTTATGAGTGTTGCTATTGCCATTTGAAATAGATTAAGGAGAGAAGTGTGTGCTGTGTAAAAGTGTTCATAGAAACCATTGTTGTAGATAACTTTCATTCCATCATCATGGTTGACATAGGCTGTAGCTGCAGTTGTACATTGATGAGTTTGGATGTTTCAATGCCAGAATATTGTTATCACACCAGCAATACTCTGTAATGGCCTAATTTAACATTTTATAAAATATGATCAGTTGATTGATACATTCCATCAGTTACATTACATTTTGTGGTATTGGTTAACAGTAATTTTGATTCAGGCAGCTTATGGGTTGTGTTGCTTTCAGACAAGTGATCTGTCATGTTACGTTGTATGAAATATTTTCAAATATGATTGAATATTTTTTCCTGTTATGTGAGATGTGTTCTGAGCAGAAGTATGCTTCCATTTGGGAAGCTAAGGTTTTGAGCTAAATATTTTACATACTTCATCTATTGTCATTTGGGGGAACTTGAAATTTTCAAGGTTTCATAGAACTTCCAAAGGTATTTGACTAAAATAGGAAATTTACATTGTACACCTGCCCCATTCTCTTGAGCAAAAATTAAAGTGAAGTTTAAGCATGAAGAGGTGCCTCAGTAGAACAGTATGCTATCACAATCCATTGAAGCACGAGTTCATTTTGGGCAGGGGTTTGTGTTAAGGCTGGTGCTGTTTGGAAAGCTTACTACTATTTGAGTTACGTAATTAATAATTTAGAGTTGCTTTTATTTTGAATTTAATATGTGCTGCCATTTTTCTTTTTGTAAAATTTTCAAAATTTGAAGGGTTTTATAGCATCTTACAAAGGTGACAAAAAAATATGCTGTTTATCAATTGGTTTTCCCTTTAGTATTAAATGAATTTTTAGCATGTTGAGGTGCCATACAGGAGCAGTATTGTGCATTTACAACACAGTGGATATAAGTTCAATCTGGTTTGGCATTTAATGAATAGATTACTGTCATTACACTGCTTGGGTAATGTTCACCTCTTATGCTTGCAAAGATGAAACCTGATAGTTGGAGACAGCATACAAAAGTTGTACCACTGGAGGTGCTGGATCTGTTATGGTCATCACTTTAAAAAAAAATCTTTTTCATACTTTTTCACCGTTTCCTGCATTAATGAGGTAGTGCTAAATATAGATAGAAATATCATGCCTTTTTGGCCTAGTTGTCTTATTTGATACCCAGGTAATGATTGTAACAGGAGAGTTCAGCAAGGCATCTAGGACTTATAGACCAAGTACATTTTAACTCAGTAGCTGTTGAGCAGGGCATTAGTACTGAAAGTTGACAAAAATATTCCTCGTTATTTGTATCATGTACACAATACCCAATGAATAACAGTACTCGTACTGTATGTGATAATGCTTAAATTTAGTTAACTTTTGTGTTAACTAGATTATGAAGTTAATGAGACCCCCTTTATCCTTTGTAATCATAATTTGCTCCTAGAATAAATATTTAAAATACAAGAAAAAATATGAAACCATAAATTATTGGTTTATATAAAATATGTTAGGGCTTCATTATAATTATTTGTAATTGCCACCATATAACTCTGAATGACCTACAACTTTTTGTCATTATGAGTGTGATAATGAGCAAAGATGAAATTCTGTAGAAACTGGTTGGGAAGCAGCCTTTAGGATTATGTGAATATATTTTTCAGACAAAATAAGCATGTAATCCTTGTTAATGTGTATTAGTTAAATGCATATCATCTCCCAGATGTAAGTCGATTTTTGAGACATCCATTTGTATGAATACAGTATGTTTAATGCTTGTACACTAATCTAGTATAACAAGCAAAAATAGTGATATCCACTGTATTCAAGATGCTACAAAATGCAGCAAACAGCCAGTCATGTATTTAGTTGTGCTATTAAGAGAATATTTAGGATTTTTAATAAATTTTTAAATGAAAAGGTATTTACCTTACCCCATTAGTATACAGTATATGCGTCTTTTCTTGCACTTAAAGAAGGATGGCAAATGTAGTCTTTCCTTGTTAAAATAATGGTTGGTAACCCTAGCACATCTACATTAAGAGCAAAGATATTAAAAATTATAGGCTTTCCTCTGTTAATACCAAGAAGGGCACAGCATTCATCACAAGAGGATCAAATGGTGGCTTAAACTGGAAACAATTATAGCCCTGTCTATCTATATTGCTGATGCCCATTCCCTCTGGGAACTCCAATCAAAGGGTGGCCACAGGAAAAGTCTCCACTTGTCACTGGTTTTACATGCCTTCCAAGCATATACCAGTCCATGCATTCTTCCACTCTATTTGCCCATGCCCACAAAAGCTGCGTACAGCTTCTTACCTTTTGCTGAATACTTCTCCAGTCATCTTTACCACAAAAATCTGATCTATACATCCCCCCTGCTAGTAACTTATTCTAAAATTCAAGCATTTCCATCACTATTGATCAACATTCTTGCATACAATTTTCCTGATATACTTAACAGACTTATTCCCCTATAACTGCTACATACATCCTTAGCACCTTTTCCTTTGAATAAAGGAACAATAATAGCTTGCACCCAATCCTTAAGCACAATCTTGTTTCCATGCTAAATTGCACATCAAGTGCATCTACTTTACCACACTTCCTCCATACCTCAGCATCTCAGCAGGAATCCCATCCACTCCAGGTGCCCTACCTACCTTTAACCTCATTACTGCCCTTCATACCTCCCTTTTTTGCTATAAGCCCTTGCACATGAATCCTCTTCCTTCCATCCTCCATACCCATACATGTAAAAACTGATACCTCTTCTCCAACATTCATCAGTTCAAAATACTCTTTCCATCTCCCTTTCACCTCCTTTTGATTCAGCAACTCCCCTTCCTCTTTTCTCATGGAAACATTTCCGCTCTTACGTCCACCTCTTTCTTTTTTCACCTTCAAATATATAATTTTTCATTATCCCAAAACTTTTAACTCTTCCAAAATCTTCATCAGCTTCTTGATATTACACTTACATATTTTATATCCTTCCCTCCTCCTTTGCTGAACTTCCACTGGTACATTCCTATCAAGCAATCTCCCATATGCCTTTTTCTTCTCTTCCACATCATTTCTAATCTTTTCCATCCACCATGCACTGCCCTTTTTATTCCCATATCTCAGGACCATGTATCCAACTACCAATTCTACAACCTTTATAATAGCACTGTCTACTTGGATAAAGACACTGAAGCTAAAATGAGAATGCTAGATAGCCTTGATGTAATCCTTTTTTCAATGAAACATAACCGTTTGACACTAGAGCCAAATCACCCCCGCCCCTGCATCAGCAAGGCAGCACCAGGAAAACAGACAAAAAAAATAGGCCACAATCGTTCACACTCAGTCTCTACCTGTCGTGACCACAGCTTCCTATCCACATCCAAGCCTCACAAATCTTTCCATGGTTTACCCCAGACGTTTCACATGACCTGGTTCAGTCCACTGACAGCACGTTGACCCTGGTATACCACTTCGTTCCAATTCACTATTCCCTGCATGCCTCTCATATCCTTTATAATATATAAATGTGTTCATTTAAAAGAAGTTTTACATAAACTATCCAGGTTCCTTTTGGTCTTTTTTCTTTCATACTTGTTTGCTGTTTTCCATGTTACTGAGGTAGCACCTGGAACAGACAAAGAAATGGCCTCATTATAATGTTTTTTCTATCTCGGTAAGAATGAATTTTATAAAAAGATAAAAACATATTTGTTCCTGCAGGAAGTACCCCGAAACCCCTACGACTTCCAAGCAGTTGGGAGGGCCACCAAGCCTGAAACCCTACTTGAACTTCATCTGCTGATAAATGTAATTTCTAACCCAGAGTGTAACCACTTGCAAAAAGTCCAGTAACACCAATGCCTCATCCGTAAAAACATTAAACAACCAAGGCGACATTATACACCTAGAAATAATCCTACTTTCATCTAAACCACTCACTCTTCTTACCACTATTTACTATTAAATAAACACTCTCTCCATTTTACAGTCAATAGCACTGAGAATTCTTGCACACCACTGAGTTGGAACTAACTGAATTCCTCTCCTATTAATTTTTCTATTACCATGAATGAAGCTTTCTATTATAATGAAGATAAGTGGAAGTCACAAAGGTATGTAAGCCCCTATAGCTTTTAAGCACGTCATGAGAGTGATCATAAATGACAACTGGAGAAACAAAGTTTAGATCAGAGGACAGACACGACAACAGACTTTTATCCTGTTCTTATTTTCGCCCTTATGAGACGGTTTTAGCCAACTTGATGAGGATCTGTGTGTGATGAGGTGGGTGCAGTGACAGTGTCACTGGACTTTGCATAATGTATTTTCTTTCACTGTTGCTTTAGTGCCTGTATTCAAAAGTGTATTGCACTTGTCCCTTATTAAGCCAGATAATTACTGGTCACATACATCACTTTCACTGATACTGTTTTCAACTCTGTGCATCAAGTGCAAAATGACTAGGACTGGCTGGTGAGGTCAGTGTGCAAGGTTATACCATAAAAGCTAAAGGAACCCATCACTGAAACTAACCAGCTCTCCAACTTCCAACAGCTCATCTGTGACTTCTCTTGCACATGCCATGTGAAATGCACCATCTAGCTCTTGCCAGCCTTAGTTCAACACCTCCTGATGCAACAGATGAATTCCAGCCTGTAATTAGTAAATGGGAAAACAATAAAAAGGAAGGCATACAGCATGAGGCCACTGGGTCCTTTTGGAACTGTTTGTGATAGTGAAAGAGTCAGATTACAAGAGTAGAAAGGTAAAGATATGGCAAAAGACAAAACACCTATAAAATTTATACGTAACAAGGAAGAAAGGAGTAATGTCAGTCACAGATGCAAAGTATTTGTCAAGTCTATACATCTCTGTTTATCTTTAATTATACCTATAGTGTTAATTTTAACTATTCTAATTGGTAAATTATTACATATGCTAACAATCCTTTGCTACGGGCAAAGTTTCATTTGCCCATGAATTTGAACCCATTATGAGTGATCTTTCCTTGAAAGCTCAGTCATCTGTTCTTAATTCCATCTCTTGAAGGCAGGAAAGATGAGCAAGTATAAAGAAAAAACTGTTGTTTTCTCAACAAAATGCCTTAACTGATGAAACTGTTTAGGATGGGCAATGGGCATTATTAAACAAATTTAGCCAAAACTACAGAATAACTAATACTTCAGATACATCGAGAAGATACTGATCACAGATTAACACTAAAACACTTCTATCAAAATTAAATAAAAATTCTTTTCTTTCTTTCATACTATTCGCCATTTCCCGCATTAGCGAGGTAGCGTTAAGAACAGAGGACTAGGCCTTTGAGGGAATATCCTCACCTGGCCCCCTTCTCTGTTCCTTCTTTTGGAAAATTGAAAAAAAAAAATGAGGGGAGGATTTCCAGCCCCCCGCTCCCTAGGCGGACAAACGTATATATATATATATATATATCTGTCGGTGTGCAATTGTCAAATCATTTGAAAAAAGATTTCTTTGTATAGTATGGCATTTACTCTTTTACTAGGCATTATCACATATATCCACAAGAGAGTATTCTCTTCTCCTTTGGCTCAAGTCATCTAGAACTAATTGTCATGTTATCTATAAGTCTGTAACTCGCACACTATACTACCAACTCCATATCTGGTCATTATATTAGCAAGAATACTGTCTCATCATCAAACATTAAAACTACTGAACCATAGCATAACATTATGACACCATAAATAAAAGCACAAATTCAAATCACAGAGGCTTCTAATAAAGACAGTACAATGTGGGACTCTGTACCCTGCAACTATGTAGCGGTAAGTAAAAGAACGACGAACAAACCAATTCTTCATACCTTTGGAGCCTTGGGAGCACTTTGGCCCAGCTTTCCTCATTAGTGACCACATGGACATTCCTCTGCACTGTCTTTATAGATCTAAGCATCCTCCAAGAACAAACCATTTGGGCAATGGCACCACGGTAATGGAACAATGCTACCGTACTTCCTACACCAAGCAAAATACCACTAACCAAGGCTTGGTGTTCAGGTATCCAGCTTTTGGTCATCTCTGCACAATGGCCAACATAAACTCATCAGACTGAAATGGACAACTAAGATTTAGAAAATAAAAAGCTAAAAATATCATGATTCTTCCACACCGGAATCCATGTATTTTTATTACAGTTACCATGTATTTTTCATACAATTATTCTTGTAGAATATGATACAACAACAGGTTTCAAGATAGCCTAAACAATTTGTCTGCATCTTTCCTGTTATATGCATTAGCCAATCTTAATTTTCTACACTTGTACATCTGATCCTCTTTTGATATATCACGAAGATTTTTGGCTACAGCTTAGTTATTCTATCCTATTGTATACATTAAGACCAGAAAAGAAAGAGTACATACTTAAAGATATAATCAAATAGCATAAAATTGGATTAAATGCTCCAAGATTTGAATATGTGTTTAGTAGATAAATCTGAATCAGTAATCTTCCTAGTACACATATAACATATAAAACTTCAGCAAGCTTAGCTTCTAAATCTTTCTGGTCAAATAACTCAATGCAATTCACTTAACATCTGAAGAAAAAAATTACTATCATTTCCAGACAAAACGAAAGGTAGCATAAACAAAAACACCACATGATGTTCGAGTGATCATCATATTAAACATCACAGCATATGATTTAAAAAATGTTGAATATTTTCTAAACTATATCTACCATTTCATTTACAAAGCAGATTCATAATATCAGCAAACTACAAACAAACCTTTTAAACTGGAGATCAGTGACACAAACTGGGGAAAGAAAAAGTAACAGGTTTTACTAACCCTCTTAATAATATTCTGAGGGATGAAGAATTTACATGCAAACATCATAAATACATATCCAGATCAAATTCCATCACAATGTTAGGAGAACTTTGACTTGGTAGTATGACAGGGGTTCAAATATGGATGGTTGAACTGTGGAGTATCAAACTTCCACAAACATTCACCACCACGAGATGTTCTGAATATATATCAACGTTCCCCTAAACACTGTCCATGAACTGTACATTCAGGATGTGTCTTGCGGAATCAAATCAATAGTTCAGGTTTCAATAATTGTTAAATTTTATAACCTAGAAGCATTTAAAGTCAGAATGATACTAAAATGGATCAGGCTGGGCTATTTGTATAAAAAAAAATAACTGGACTAAGCTGTAATCTTATCTAACAAAAAACTGTACCAAAATGTGGTAATTGGAAGTGCTTTAACTCAATTTCATTTTAATCGCTACCATCTGAACATAATATGAGGTACTGAATTTTTACCTGTTGGCAACACAATAAAATATAAATCAACAGATTGGTAGGCATTCAGATGGACAGACAATTCCACAAAACAAGACTATATGATTGGTAACAGTCACAGAGCTGCTGATTAATTGCTTCTAACCTCACTGGAGTGTGTAGAGTGCAGCCATGGCTCTCAGGGATTGATCTGGCAAGGTGCAGGTAAACTTGAAGAATGATTCCACTTATCAAACATTGTATTTCATGCAGTGTGCAGTCTATCTACCTTTAAAAATACAGATCATTATTAACAGAAGCATACTATTGTAAGTATGGTACAGTAATGGTACAAGTGCAGGAACTTGCCATATTTCAACATATAAATTCCATAATCACAACATGCCTATATTCTGCTTAGTACACTTACAATGTCAATCAAATTTGCCCTTATGCATTAACATCTTCCTTAATGGTATCATCCAGGAACTTTTCAAAGGCCCATGCAGCCCAAGAATGCACTGCTTCCACTAGCAGGGAAATGTAGACTCCTTTGGAGTGAGAAGTTCTTTGACAGGACTGTACCCCTACAGCTAGAGCCGTGCCAAACATGACTTTTCACTTGTGATGTGCCCTCTTGCACGTGGAGCTCAGTAGCCCCCCAAAAATAAATACAGGAAGAAACAATATTCTTCTGCATATCTATAATAGAGAGAAATTCTTTGTCAGGAGATATGACATACAGTAATTATGGTTATGAATGCTTTATTTGACGGACTTGCTATGATAAAAAAAATAAGATGTGCCTCCCAACTTTTACTAGAAACTGAAATTACAAAACGAAAATAATTTCCTGGTTGGTTTCTGGGTTTCATATACAAAAGTATCTCTCATGTAATATTTGATTATATGTGAAAATAACTGCTTTTCCAAAAGCCAGCACTCTTTGCTCTGGGATAGTAGTGTTGAGAGTGATCCATGCTATAATCATATTACATAACTAACTGTTCCTTCTTCAATTAGAGACATCCGTTGCAGTAGCATTTTCAGTTCCAAGTATGTTGTTATTAGCACATGAAGAGAGTTTTGCCTCAGGTAGCTCTTGTTGCCTAGAAGAAGCATCTAACTTCAGCAAAAACTAAGCTAAGAGAACAACACAATCTAAAACGAAAAGAATCACACTCAAAGCTTAAAAATCATGATATGCAAAATGCTAAAAAAACATCGGAAATTGTTTGAGTTCCGTGAGTCAGTTCATTAATAGATTTATGGACTTTTCTAATTACACAAAAATCATTGCAATTATCAAAATTCTGACAAATGTTTTCTGAAGTGCAGAGAGGATTCTCAAAATTCATTAGGAAATTTTACGAAGTCCAACAGGTGTTGTTGTCAGAGGGAAGATCTTACCCTTTGCTAAGTTGAAGTGTGGCACGAGTACTGGTTTAAAATGTCATACCATTCAACCTTACACCTAACCTGCGAGCCCCACTTTCCATCCAGCATTAGCCTTCCCCGGATATGACGAACGATTTCAATTTGTGATGAATTCCAAGACTCCCCCTTCCGCACACCAAAACCAAAGTCTCCAGAAACCTCAGAAACAGCAAAACCTTTCATTCTGAAGGGAAATTTCATAAATCCAGTGATAAAGTGGTGTATAAAACAGTAGAGAATTGTCTAAATATCCTCACACTTGTCACTGACAGGAGCCATACGCTTCCCGGCACTTCGAAGACACAGCTGTCCTCTAAGGTCCAGAAAGCACACAATTTCCCTCTCTTCAAAACCCACAGCTCTAGCGGGGCCAAACTAAACCCTAAATACTTACTAATTACCATACATCGCCTGGTATCATTACATCAGGCGCAATTTGGGATCTGGTCTACACCTAACTCATCCCCCCATACATGAAATACATTTACACAAATATCGTCCATATATATCATGAAATACCGCTGCCTCGCTACACTTAAGACAAGCTTTAACTTAATGGACCTCACTGACCCATGAATACTAACCTTAATTATGTCTTCCATGAACAGTTGAGCGACAAGTTCCTCTGTGCCCTTGACCACTCTCATGCCTTAGGCTCTCCGAGACGAGATGTTATAATTCTTCGTTGATTAATAGAACTCTGGCCATCAACCGCTTTTTTAAAGGTCTATAATGATAAACGTTCTGTCCAGCTGGGGGTTGGGGACCACATTTCGTCTAATTACCTCAGGATCATTAACACTCTCTTCGGCTTCAGGAGCTCATGTTTGACTCCGTTATCATCATCTGGATGACGGTAGGTGTTCTTTAGGTATGTATCCCTTCACGATGGGAGGCTGGAACAAGCTGTTCATGAGATGAACCAATCAGGGACGTCATCTGAGGTCAAGTTGTTTACATCCTCGAGATACAACGTTGGCCATGGTCGCGCTCAAACCACTAACTCTAATTAAAGAATATTTTGATCAGACTCGTTTTTCTGGTGGTTTGAATGGGAAAAATACCTTCTCTGGTAGATTAAATAGAACTTAAGACTCTTAAGTTTATCATAAACTAAAGAGGTTTACAAGAATTTAAAGAAGGATGTTATGATTTTATTTTCTGCCTTTCGGATTCTCATTTCAGATACGTGTGTCGAATCGTCGAAATGCGACCTTTTTAACTTTTAGGGTTGGAATTAAGCCATAAATCTACTAAAACAAAAACCCTGATTATAGTTTATTTACACCATCTTGATATTCCAATCAGTGCCTTTATTTCTTTATTAGTGTCATCAATCAGACTTTAAAGTTCAATTTTGAATTCATCCAAAATTGGAATGCGGATCGGTCGGTCTCCTTGGCAATAAATTTACTTTAAATTTCTATTAAGATGAGATGTCTTTATTGTCATATTTTCTACATGATACAAAATGAAATCATGACTAGAAGATCAATTCAAGGTCAGAGAGTATAAGAATTATGAAATGAAAATATCACATATATGTATTACATATAGAATCATCTATTTTACTAAGAGGCTATATCACAGAGGAATTACAGCATCTTTAGATGGTTAATCAGTAGTTAAAAGTTGTAAAACGATTAAAAAAAAAAAGGGAGAAACATAGAAGGAGACAGATGCTATGTGATCAATGCCTCAAAGATACTCCTCCCTTTCCTCTCTTGCTAGCTTACCAAACTAAAAAATTTAAGGGGGTCTATAAGTTTCTATATGGTGATGGCTAACCAGGGTTCTTTACTAGAGGTTTAGATGGGCTTTTCTTTTGAATACCCATTGAGTTTTAACAGCGACATCTGTTGGGACAATTAACCATAGGCTTCCTAACCTCTTGAGTTACCCATGTTATTTGGAACCTTAATTTTTTTTTTCATGCTATTCGCCATTTCCCGCATTGGCGAGGTAGCGTTAAGAACAGAGGACTGAGCCTTTGAGAAAAATCCTCACTTGGCCCCCTTCTCTGTTCCTCCTTTTGGAAAATTAAAAAAAGAGAGGGGAGGATTTCCTGCCTCCTGCTCCCTCCCCTTTTAGTTGCCTTCTACGACACGCAAGGAATATGTGGCAAGTATTCTTTCTCCCCTATCCCCTATTCCTAAGTGATGCTGATGCTTAATGTGAGACAAACTCATTCCATAGGATGCAGCATGTATGAGCCTACAGTTCCCTGGGGATTTGCTATCAATTATAGCTCATGGAAAGGAACTACTAAGGATAACTTTCATCACATCCACAGGTTAAATAACACCAAAAGTATTGTATGAAAAAATCTAATAAATCACAAGGAATGTATAGAAAATAGTTCTAATACATAGGAGATAACAAAAGCATAAAATATGCAACAACATGAGACAGTTCAACATCAATTAAGATACACAAATACAATTCCTCAAACAATCAAAGTTAAATTATGACTTCCATGAAAATGGTAACTAAAAATTATGAAAAAAAGAGATTCCAGTGAATAAAAACTTACTATACAGCTTATACATTACATACAACGCACTGCACTAACACACTCAATCACACGCCGACACAACACATTATGAGACACTGTTACACTAACCAAATACACATCCACATAAAACAAACCATACTACTAATCATAGAACACAAATAGCAAACCAATTTCATAGTATAACTATTCCCATGGAAGTACAGTAATGTGACTAATGTTATGCATGACTAACATATCGTCCCCTAGTCATGTGCTCCAGGTACCGGTTTACATCATTAAATACAGCCATTTCCTGTATACATCAAAAACAAATATATCACACATACATTTTCATACACTCCATACATAAATATATAATTTTCATAACACTGGTATATACGTAAATACAAAATTACAAAAGTATAAAAAAGTGATGTGGCAAATACCATTCAGCTGTATATTCCATACCTATAAGGCTTAATATAACTTTTCACAAGTCTAATGGTTCCATCATTTGCAATATTTCTGTTACTTAAATATCCATTAATATCATTTAACAAGAGGACAGTTGAGAACCAATGAATGAGTTTCTTTTTCCCTTGGGATAGGGGAGAAAGAATACTTCCCACGTTTTCCCTGTGTGTTGAAGAAGGCAACTAAAAGGGGAGGGAGCAAGGGGCTCGAAATCCTCCACTCTTGTTTTTTAATTTTCCAAAAGAAGGAACAGAGAAGGGGACTGAGTGAGGATATTTCCTAAAAGGCTCAGTCCTCTGTTCTTAACACTACCTCGCTAACATGGGAAATGGCAAAGAGTATGAAAAAAAATGAAATAAAAAATTAAGTTAGACGTCTATTGGTCTGCAATTTGTAACATTCCTTTACCAATTCCACTGCTGCAGGATAGCTTTCCAACAGCAGGGTCTCCTTTGTGTGAAGCTAGTCAGGTTTCTTTAGTAAGAATAAACCCAATGGAGATTCTTTTCAAGATGTGTGCTTTCAAGAATACTGTATCTATAGAATGCTTATCTTAGTTTCAATAATGAGAATATAAAGATTCATAAATCACAGTGATAAGCTCTTAACATGCAAATACATGCTTCTATGATTCATAAAATAAACCCGTGCAGAGAGGAGTTTTGAGAGCGATTGCCAAAACTCTGAAAGTATGTGATTCATATACTGGAAATAAACAGGAATGATTTTCTTTGTTGATTGTATATTGCTTTACTGTACCGCCATCAATGTGTGTCTATTTTAGTACCAAAATTGGGAGCAATGTGCAATAACATGAATGTAGACAATCCTGTTAAAAGATAACAATTCTG
>JAUUDZ010092212.1:8052-19885 GCA_032361705.1 Panulirus versicolor
GTCCCACATGAAACTCAATAATCAAGGTTGGACTAATTATTTAGTTGTACATAGCTGCATACACATACATGTGCACATAGATAAACTTATCCTTTAGTTTTTAAAGTGTATATGTATATAGGCTTGTAAAAAGTTTTTAAACATTGTTTTTACTGCCATTTCAAATATGCTTTTTGATATTAATTGCTTTCAAAAACTACACTGTGAAGCAGAATTGACATCTGTGCTTTATTTTACAGGACAAGCAAAACCAATTGAAGCAGTTCTCTGGTGAGCAGGTTCTTCGGGGTGAGGAGTTTAAGCGATATGTCAATAAACTTAGAGGGAAGAGCTCAGTTTACAAAATGAAACGTGCTGAATTAAGTGAACTAAGAGCTGAATATGGTGTTCTGAGTCGAACAGAAGAAATCCTTAAAGCCAAAGATGCACAAATCTTGGAACAACTTGTAAGTGTAATTCTTAAATTATTGTAGTAGGAAAAGTTAGTGAAAGATTCAAGTATGATTAGTTCAGAATGACTTGAAGGAACTTTTATTTGAACCATCACTGTTTTCTCATAGTTTTGAAAATTCTTCTTGGTTAAATTTATTAAACAGTTTTCATCATTTAGATAGCAACTTCAGTAGAGACTTGATTGCTTTGTTTTCCAAACTTGAGGAAATAGGATTAATGTGTGTTAGCTTAGGCAATTGAAGGTAAATCTGGGTAAAAGTAAAGTAATAGTGTTGAAACAAAATGAAAGTATAGAGTACTAAAGCCCTATAGAGTGAGAGAAGATAGTGTACTAAATTCTTATATATGTGGTGGAGAAAGACTGGAAGAGGTGACAGAATATAAGAATTTGGGAGCGATTTGGGAAAGTTTGGTTTTATAGGAGAGGCAGGGGAAAGGTGTACAGGTTAGGAAAGTCATTTGGTCCCTTAATAGAATTATGAAGGGAAAAGGTGTATATATGGAAGTGAAGGAAGGATTAAGGGAAAGCATAGTTGAAACATGGACATAGAAGGAGTCACAAATGTTAATGATTCAGGCTGTGGTAAGCTATTTGAGAGGAGCATATGGGATGACTACATGGAATGAAGAGAGAAATTAGGGGATGTAAGAGATATTTAGTATGGCAGGGAATGAATTGTGGAGTGGTAAAACTTTGAAGTGGTTTGAACATGTGAAAAGAATGTTAGATGGGGAGTTCACAATGAGAGTTATGGTAGTATGATTAAATGGGTTGGTATGAAAGGAAGACCACCTGTGAGATGGGGAAATAGAGTGGAAGAGTACCGGAGAGAGAAAAATGGTGAAAGAATGTATGGAATGATGTATCCAAGGTAGGCATGTGTGGACAGGGATAAGTGGAGACTTTTGCTGTGGTCACCTCCTTGATGGGAGTTCCTGGAAGGTACAGGCATCAGAGATATAAATCAGTAGATAGATAGAGAGAACACTAATGAATAAGTTGACTCCATCAAAATTTGCCATGAAATAATCATAGGCATTCTTTATATTCAACAGCTTTTTAAGAAGAGAAAAGGTGACATGTATAGAATGAGGACTAAGAGTAAAGGAATTATGATATAGCTCACAGTACTAAGAGCTGACAAAATGGGCCTTATTGGGCAGTCAGGTTAGTGCAATTTGGGAAGTCCATATAGAGCCTCTGGTTTAGAGCTGATGCAAATAGTATGGAAAATATATGATCATGATTAATTCCATCATCCTTCACTTTCCTCAGTAATTCACTAAATTTATCTTCTAATCTAACATGAGTAAGAGACAAGTCCTTGATTTCAGTAAACTTTGGGGAATCATAGAAGATGATCACCTTTTTATCAACATATTTCTTCTTGTCTAATGGTATATTATGCCTATTGTATTTTTTGTATCAATATTTTCCATTCTGACACTCAGAATGCAATGGAAGTACAGATGGGGGTGTCAGGGTTCCGTGAAACTCAAGAAACTGTGGAGAAAGTTTCATCCATGAAAGCTGAAGTTGATGAACGTAAAGGGCAAACACTTGAAGAAATGTCTGGCATGGTGATGGAATTAAATCATAAAATTGCAGAGAGGAAAGCACGTTTGGCTCCAATTATCAAAGGCAAGTAACTCAATGATGGTTACCTACTTTGGGGTATTACAGTGATATGTTCTATTAAGAGTATTCAGCTTATTTCAAAATGATGATTGATTGATTGTAAATTTCAGTTATCACCAAGTTGGCCAACTAAGACCATCTTAGCATTCATCCACTCTGTTCATTTGTCAAGCTGTCTTATACAGACTCAAAAAAGAAACTTGAGTAGCTACTGACAGACTTTGGGAGTGTGAGTTTGGGAGAGTGTGTGAAGGGAAAACATTGAAAGTAAAGAGGAACAGAAGTAGGGTAATGAAATGTAGAAAGCGGCTGAGACCAGACGGCTTGAGTATGACTTTGAATGAGGAAGAAGTGATTTGCTTTGGTACCTGGGAGTGGACCTGGCAGCAGGTGAAGGCATGGCAATGGAAGTGAGCCATAGAATGGGAGAGGAGGCTGAGGTTTTAGATGCATTAACCTTTTTGGAACTATGAGCATTAATTGATAACTTATATAGCATGATGTTATTGGCATCAATGTACACACACGTGACTTTCCACCACAAGTTGAATTATGTATGCATTTTAGGTCCTGTTAGCTGGCCGTATTGTAAATGGCAACTCAAACAAAGGATGAGTCACTGAAGCTGCCTGGAGGCCTTAGTAACCCACTAGTGACCATGGTAGAAGGTTGTTCCTTCTCTTAGGACTTGCTGTGTCTGTAGCACCCATTGCTGATTGTAGGGCTCATAGTGCCCACTGCTGCACTCTCTCTCTCCTTTCTTAGGATTGGCCAATCTGGAAAATAACATGTTCTTGAGGGAAGGCTGAATTCTTAATTGATAAAAGAATTGGTTTTGATAGTTTTTTCTGCATCTGATTATGTAAATAGCAAATTTTAATTCTTAAGAAAAATAGTGGTTTTTATATTTTTGTGCACCTGTTCATAGTTTATTTTTGTATACTTGTTTGCCACTTTTTATGATAGTGAGGTGGTGGCACATCCACTCTCTACCTGTTATGTATAATGCACTTGAACCAGAGACCCTATCCTTGACTGATTTATAGGCCCTTCATTTCAGTTGCATGATTGCACCTTTTCTAAGGAGTTCTTTCTCAATGAAATCTGGTCCCATGCTGGCATATATATGACTGTGAGAAACCCAAATTTCTTTAGTTGTAACATTCTTTATATGTCAATGGATGAATCTCAAGATGTTCCATTTCAATGAGACGTTTGAGTTAAATTCTGATTAGACCAGTAAAATCTTTTCCTCAGAAAGGTGTCATGGGTTTATTGGTCTGATATTTTGTTAGGAAAGGCATGAAGGCTCTAGCCAAAGCCATAAGTAATTTGAACTTTTACAGGATTTAAAACCTTTTGTGACCTGATGATATTAATTTTGATGTATTAAAGACCTTTTCAAGGCCTTAGAAATATATAGAATTAGTGAAAGACTTTTATGACTTTTCAAGGATTTGAAGGAACTCTGGTGTGGGAATAGGTAAGAGAAACCTTGGAGGAAAGTTGGATGGGGGAATTATTTGTTTGGCCTATTAATGTGCAGTGAAGATGTTCAGAGGTGATCCTTCATGTATCATCCTGATGCATGCTCATTTATGTTTGTGAATTTATTTAATTTTCAGAGCTGCGCCCTCTTAGGCAGAAAGTGCAGGACCTGACAGTGGATTATAATGATAAGAAACACTCTTATGACTCCGTGGCTGCAGGCTTAGACACTAATATGGCTAAACTTGAACAGGAAGTTAAGGTATGTATCCTAATAAAAAAAATTTTACATCTTTTTAAACAAAATTCATTTTATCCATGCTCTTGTGAATTAGTTATAAATAAGTGATTGCCAGTGTTGTTGGATCTGCAGTAGTAATAGGTTCAGCTAAACTGACTCTTTTGTGGCTTTTATGTAAAATATCAGAAGTAAAGATTTTTGGTAATCCCATATGGTGGAAGCTTCACAGCATGACCGCTGGCATAGGTATTTCTACATGCGTATGTGCGAGCATTCACATTGACTTCACTGTATAGATACTCTTTGCTAGTAGGTTTGACATGTGGATTGCAGTCAGTATTTCTGTTTCAGAAAAAGAAGCTCCAGTTTTCTTTTGAAAGAAAACTAAATGCATAAAAATATACAAAAGGGGTAAAGAATCTGAATCCTTGTAGCCTTTGAATGAATAGATCTATCCATCTATATCTCTGATGCTTGTTTTTCTGGGAACTCTCTCAAGGGGTGGCCATGGCAGAGGAGTCTCCATAACTGGTGAACTCCAGTGCCATTTTACAGCCTTTATTAGTCCCTCAACCTTAACAGGTCACTGGCAGAGGGGCAACTCCAGCACAGACCTTTATGAACAGTTTGTAACTTAGGTATTGTTAATACAGTGAGTTAATGTTTATTCTTAAGAGTTTAACTGCACTTCTGAGACCGATAAAGTTTACTTTTTCCATTATGGTATGTAGTAACAGCTTATTTTATTCGATATTGAGTGTACCATGTGGTCCCCAAATAACCAGGCAACAAAAAACTGTAGAACTGTTAGTGTATATCCTCATGGATGATCCTATCACAGAGATTCATATTGCTAGTAATTATCAATTGATTGTGGTAGCAAGAATATTCTAAAATTGGTTTGTGAGGAATTTTTAACGTTGGCACTTTGTTCAAAAATCAATTAACATGCATGCATTTGAGATATAAATATCTACATACCAATATTACATGCAGTGACATTCATTTACAATATCTGGACTTTCTTCAGGGTCTTCGCGATGAGATTGTGAAATCAGAGACAAAGCATCACCTTTTGGTTGCTGAACAAGAAATTCTTACTTACAAGCAACAGCAAGCAAGTGATGAAATTAAACTATACCTTTCAAATGATCCTCAGGATAAGAAAAAATCACTTAGGTATGCTGTAAGACACTGATAGAATTTCCTATTCATCCCTGTCTTATAGACAGGGTGCATTAACTGTTTGGCTTATATTACAATAATGGGATGTGATGCCAGTTAATACAGTAAAGAAATGATTAACATCTACTGTTTCACTTTGGACATTTTTCATTGCAATGACAAGAGACTGTAGGCCCATATGTATGATGTGTCTTGGTGATAGCAAACTTGATAAAATGGGAGTCTGGAACCTCATTAAACCTGTGGCTGCTTAACAAATTCCAGTCAGAAATATAATTGACTTGAAATTACCAATTCAGGCACACAGTGACAACTGTCAGTAAAACCATAAAACCCTCACCAACTGGCTCCCAGACACACACTGCCAAATTGGCTTAGCAGTCAGTCAGTTAACCCCACCCCATTAGGTGGTAGCATGCCCTGTTGCAGTCAACAAATAAGCTGGCTTCTAAGTTAGACTATTCTCTTGAGACATTGTGTACAACAACCATGGAGATGAAAACTGTCCCTCTGGGTAAGCATGAACAGTTAATGATTGCTTCTCATTTCTTTGAGTATAAGTTGAGGTACAGTATGTTGATCTTCACAGACTTGACTAGACTAGACAGACTGACTGGATCATCTTGATTGCTTTATTTTTGGGCCTTGATTGTCAAAATTTCAAGGGAAGATCTTTCCAATATTTTAAGAATTTACTTGTATGGTCACATGTATATATTCATACTCGCTCGCCTTCATCCATTCCCAGAGCCACCCCACCCCACAGGAAATAGCATCGCCACCCCCTGCGTCAGTGAGGTAGTGCCAAGGAACAGATGAAAAAAGGCCACATCCGCTCACACTCATTCTCTAGCTGTCTAGTTTGGATGTGTGTTTGAATGGAGACTAATAATCAGAAGAAGCCATAGATTGCACTTTCGTAATTGAACTAGTACTGTAATCTTGATGGAGTTGATGTGAAAGAACCCTTATAATGGTTTTCATAGTTTTTTTTTATCCATTTGGACAGACTGGTAACCAGAAAAGATCAAGGCCCTCCAAATTCTCTTTGCTTTATGCTTCAAATTGTATGCGATTTGAAGATTAATCTAGCTGTTTCAACCTGCAGGGAACAGCTCATGTCATACATCAGTGAACAGGAGAAGCTTGGTCGTGTGTTACGTGAGGAACAAAAGTCAGTTAAAGATCTCCTTCAGACTTCTGCAAAGCAATTAAGGATGTGGCAGGATGTGGTCAAGTGAGTAACTTTTCTCTCAGGGATTATGGTTCTTTGACGTTTTGAATAGAGAGTTGAAATTAGTTGGGATTTTTCTTTAACTAGCTCCAATACTAAATTGTTGTTAGTAATATGTATTAGTGTATTCTTTCTATTTGTTTTATTGTTAATGTATCACCATTATTACTTTCAGGCTTTTAGAAGTGAAAAAAAAGTGCTTAGATGTTGCAAGAAACTCTGGTAATGTAACTCGAAATAGTGGTGGTGAAGCCTTAGTCTTGATGTGAGAAGGTGTCATAATCTTCATTTGTGGTGGAAAGATTTATTTTGCCTTATGTAATAACAATGACAAATGCTGCCATACTGGACTCTGGATGAACAGAATCCCTTCACTTACAGTGTGGTCTTTTGCACATAGGACATTGTAACCTGTTGTACAATAATTGCTGTCACAAGGCACACACATGCGATTTAGCACACTAACATTACTGTGACTTCACACAAATTACTATAACTTTGTGCTCTGAATTTTCTGTGCCCAGCTTCCCTTTGCAACTGTCTTGTCACACCAAAGTTTGTGCATCCTGGCAAATCCAGGTGCATTACTCTGTGCCCTCTTCCTTTGTTGACATGCTGATGTATATTCATGTTACAATGACCAATTACTCACAGATTACTAATACTAATGAAAAAAAAGGTTATATATTCAGTTTCACATCCTAAACAGAGCATTGTATCTGCAGTCACTAATGAAATAAAAATGAGGTGGTTAAGGAGTTTTACTTTCACTTAATATCTCAACCATTACTAGAATCTTAATGCGTCATCATTTCTGATACTGCAATACCAACTATGTTGTAAAACGTTAAATCTAAAATTATTTTTTGTAGATTAGAGAACAGATTGGTGATAGATTACCAGACTGATGGCAGTTACTCATGATACTGGGAGACTGGACCTGCATTCATTTGGTAACATAGTCTCTTCATGTGGTTCAGCACTGAAGGTGGAGTATAACATGTTTCCATTTACCACATGAACTGTAGGTTATAACTCATATTAACTCCTACGATGCATATTTTCCCAAGATCTTAAAATGTTGTTTCACCATGAAAAAATGTAATTGTTCAAATAATCATTTTCAACACTTTTTCCTTGTGAAAAGATTCTAATTAAAGTAACCATGTTTGACACTGAAATTGGTTGAAACCAGTGTTTTTTGTAAAATCATGGTTTTATAAAAATAATCATGGAAAATATACTTAAATACATTCTACAATATATTATATTAACAACAGGCCCCGGTATTTTTAATAAGGCTACAAGATGTTCAGAATAATAACTCGTGGATTTTTAATACCATACTGTCTTCATAATATATGTGTGTACATATATTTTTTTTCATTTTGAGGAAAAACTGACATAACTGTCCTGGTGTGATTCAGCCTCATGTCCGGTAAATCAACATACAAACTACAGTTTAACCATTTCATTACTGCAAATATATGAAATATGTACAAAATGTTAATATATATTAACAATACTCCAATCCTTAAGGGAACATTCCTTTAAGGGGTGGCCAAGAACAAGTCCAAGATACATCTCCGTGTTAATAACCTGGTCTTTAGTCTTTCTGAGACACCAACGAAGAGGATGCAAAAAAATGTATTCGTACATCTTTGATTCCTGATATCTATTGAACTCTGAATGAAGTGAATTTGTTAATATTCTTAACAGCTGCAGCTAAAAGAGTTGAATAAACCCTGAAATACTATTATACTACATGAAATTCGATGAACTGAAACACTTTGAAAAGTCACCTGCTGAAAGTAAGCAGAACCGGAAAAAAAATTGGATAATTTGCATGTAACGAGCGAAATTATACAACGTGATGCACATTTTCTTTCTTTCAGAGGTTTTTAAACAGGGAAAATGTAGTCACTGCGAGGGGAAACGACAGTATCAGTCACGGAGAACTGAGTAACAAACCAGTTAATTATTTTTCTTCTAATTCTCTTAGATTGTCGTCCGATTTATTCATGAGGAAACTTTTTCCCTAACATTCAGCAGGATGATGGCACATAAAGCGCACGGCTCCGTTCATCTTTGTTGAAGGATATGTCAAGTGGGGTTAACGACCACCGATACCACCATCTGATCATCCCAGCTGGTAAACGTGCTGTATCCAGAGATTGAACTGGTGTTTGCATTTAATATGGATGCAGAGGTTAATATTATATCTTGTTACAACAACTAGCATATCTCTAAATATGCTTTCGTTTTACTTCAATTCCGCTCTATTTTTTTGAGCGCGTGTTGCTTATGAATGGTATTAAGTCTAAAATGAATACTGATATAATTTCATATTGATTTTATTTCACCAGTAACAAGTAATTCACATTCATACAAATAAGCAGAACAAAGGATGTGGTTATTTCAGCTGGTGCTGCTGCCAGGCGCGTACCGTATATAGCTGTAAATTTGATATAGATATTATGCTTCCCGTTAATCCATCCTGTTGAACTGTAAATTGATGCTCAGTGTTATCACATTGAACGATGCAAAAATTCACACTATGTGGAATTAGCTATATAACTTAATTTTACAATTATACAATATTGGTAATGAGAATATTTCTAGTAGCAAGAGATGAAACGAGAAAAGTATAGCAATCAATGAATATGTTAGTACGGTAAACAAGAATCTTTAAAAATTTTGACTCAAAATGTATTACATTGCATTTTTAAGATTGTTGTTTCTTTAGCCAACTGCGCAATTTGCACTGCAAAATCGTTTTCCAAATCTGAGATTGCGCATGTTTTTAAAAATAAAACTGTAAACAAATAGGCATTTTTCTCCCTCTGATTTGTGCTTATCGTATACCGTTTGTTTTTATTAAATTATATTTATATATCTTGATACTTTTTTTTCTTAAATTTTTTGGCCATACCACAAATGGAGGTATTAGATTTTCCTAAAGGCTATGCATGTTCCATAGAACGTGTATGTTATTGTCACGTCAGCGGGGGCCAGCTGTCGTCAACAGCTGTATAGGACATCAGATTTTATACGGTAATGGTATACGTATAAATAATAACATACCTACACTTTGTACATAATATAACAAAATGTAGTTGGAAAAGTATGCTGAATATGTATTGTATCGTGTTCTTTGACTTGTGGATCATTCCAAAATGTGAAGAATGAACTTAACGATATGGTTTAATGTGACATGACAAGACTTGAGTAAAGTTCCAATTTAAGGGCACGACAGAAATAACATGGATTTGGGTGAAATGCATATGTATAGACTCCTTATACTTAATGGAAGTGATGTAGACGGGAGCTAAATTTGCAGTGGTATCTTCTTTTCCTTAAAATTGATAGTGAATAGAACGAAGATGTTTTGGAAAATTGTATTATGAATATATGTTAAACAGCATCACAAGCCAAGAGAAACTTTGAAATCCTAAACTGACCTCACCCATGGTTTAGATATGAATTCTTTGTTATTATTGTAATCAATATATAACATAGACATTGTTGTACTGTTGCTTCTATTCTAAACTTTTACCTTGTATTAGTTGAAGCCATGGGTTATCCTGGTGTTTCTACTCTAGACTTTTACTTTAATATTAGTTGCATGTCCTTGACGTAAACACTTAAGTGAACAAACTTGTAAAAGTCTATTTCATCTCTGCATTGTTATTGGTTTTTCATAATGAGTGATGAGGGGGATTTTTCGATGAACTTTCTTGCTAGGAATCCCATGAATTTGGAAAGGTCCATCGTTTAAAGGTTAGACTAGATTGTGACTAGAGAAGTCACATGAAGTTTTCATAAGTTCTTTTGATTTTTTCCAAATATATAACTTTTTTTTCTTGATAAACCCTACTGTATCCCAGGTATGTTGTAGTTACTTTCTTCAAGATGATTTTCTATAAAGGTCAATTTGTGTATGTGTGTTCCTCATATGTTTCCACATTTATTGAGCAGTCAACATGACTTGCATTACTTTGTCAAGTTTGGTGCTGACTGCTCAATATACCCAATCTTTGGGCACTCCAGTTAATTAAATGTAAGGCTCATTCATGCTCAGCAACTGTCATTGCATACTCTAAACACTACAAAAACATTGCAGAACAAATCAGACCTTATACAAAGCTCAACTAAGATTTCATCACATTTTTTCAAATAGGGCTTTGTTGTGAATAGGGTACTGTGTTTTCATTGTATTACATATGACAGCTAGAGAATGGATGTGAGTAGATGTGGCCTTATTTGTCTGTTCCTAGTGTTACCTTGCTAACACAGGAAATGGTGAGCAAGTATGAAAATAAACATCATTTGCACATACAGAACATCCATATGAATAAATGGAAAAATTATCTTACTCTCATTCTAGACAGAGACACTAATACAAGAAATATAGTTTCAGTTATTACAATATTAGAGTGACTTCAATATGTGCCATATGGATCTGGCTTTCTGCTTTGATGATGCACTTATACATTTTAGATATATCGGTGATTGTGATGCATGATATTTTTGTCATCTTCATATTGTTTGGTTGCTACTGACATCTGCAGCTAAGATATGGAACCACATAGCAAGGAATTTAAAATATTACTGCCAAAATCATTGCTGCTCTACTGGAATGTTACAGTGTGAGTGGATCACTTGTTGCATACCAAGGGTTAAGTGCACTGTTCTGCATAAAGCATTGAACTGAAATATAACAAAATGGGATTGTTGAGATCTTACTGCACTTATGCATAATTATAACAGACATAGACTTTCATAACCTTTTTCATAGGTACTATTTAAGCATTTTTAAGATAGAAGGTGATGATACATGTACTGTGTTTTAGGCTAACATTTTCTGTTTGAGTTTTTAGAATTTCTATGATGATACATAGACAGTAGATTAAATGTATGTAATAGTTTTGCAGATACAATTGTATTTTGATTAAATGAAAAAAGAGGAGCTTCTTTATCTTCCTGCCTTTCTAAATGACTAAACTGAAGGTGATGCTTAATGTTAGAAGGAAAGATCAGAGCAATGGGTGTATATTATATGTTTTATCTATGATTAGGATATCTGCCGAGAAAAAAAATCTGGTCGTAGCTCATACCTGGATTATTTGTGAGCAACCATATATGCAGTTTCAGATATGAAGAGGGCTTTCCATATGACACATTTACATGATTTTGTTTCATTTTCTTTCTCACTCAGTTTGAAAAGCAATGATGCAAGAAGATAGCAATGGGGACTTTGAGATTGTTGACAAGAAGATGGCCAGCCTCCTTGTTTCAGGTAAATATATTTATGATTTTATGGTTCATAGAATATCAAAAACAGAATTGAGATAGTTGGAGTAAAGAGAGGAAGGAATGAGTATAGCAGTGTTATGTAACTACCTCTTTGTAAAAGGGGTGGGGGTTACTCTCATGGGGCCCTATCTCTTGAACATTCTTAACTATCCTACAACTTTTTAAGTATATATTTGCTGTCTACTCTAACCATGTCCTCAGTCACTGTATTCCACTCATCAGCCATATATATATATATATATATATATATATATATATATATATGTATATGTATTTT